>JAUTDX010006290.1:0-21568 GCA_030844895.1 Ambrosia x helenae
CCACCCGTGCTTTTACCCTGGTCTAGACGACACCCCCCACCCACACCCGGGTTTTTTCTCAACCATAAAAACTGATGCACAAAAAAGAAAAACAAACTTTTAAAACCTTATCTATTTGCATTAAAACCCCCACCCCCCAATTACATACCCATACATATACTTGTCTAGGAAACATATACTACCCTGCACAAACGTAACATCCAAAAAGATATGCGCAGACCCAAAACGTTTTGACCATACAACACAAGCTGATAAAAAAAGGACGCCAAAATAAAGTAGCTACGAGGGCAGGGGGTAATTTTCCACAAAAGCAACCTACTCCTCTTCGTATTGGTTCTTCAGCGAGCAGTTCCTTGAGTCATGGTCGGTTTACGTATTCATAGCACGTTTTTCATTGGCGGGGGTGCTTCTTCTTTTTTGTTCGCCGCCTTTTCGCCAGGGCCAATTAGCTGACGCTTTGTCCCACATCCCTTGATTCTGATTCCTTGGGGATTGCTGCCTGACACCTCCAAATTTTCTGGGACCCCTAAGAGATGGCTAATCACTTTCAGCCTTCCCCTTGCCTTTCCCACCTGCATCATCTCTAGTTCCAACAACTTCTTCCTTCATGGGCCTTTACCTGCTCTGTTAACAACGCCATACGATCAGGCGACAAACTAGCTCGATCAAACACACTGGAAAAGCATCTCAAACAGCTCATTACGCATGACAGCCCTTCACTCTTGTCTAACCCGTAACGTGCGTTTATACTAAACACATTTTTTGGGATCGCCTCACGTCTTCGGCGGTCGAGTATGTACTTCTCTGGATTCAATGCACCTTGGTGTACCTGAAAACACAGAAAATATGGTGACACATTGTAGTTTCCTCCACAGCATCAACCTTCCCTACGCAAAAAAAAACACAAAACCCCAAATTAAAAAAAAGAAATAGTTATCCCAAAAGTGTCAGTGTTTCTGTGTGAGTGTTCTGCCAAAAAGTGTGTGGCACGTACCGTGAAATCATTCACCACGTCAGTGTTCTTGTCAAGATGTGCGATGGTGTACACCTGCAATCGCGTCGCTTTCATCTTATTTAGATATAAAGCAGTACAACAAGCCTTTTAGCATTTCTTTTCCGAACTTCCTTGAATATAGCTTGCGAATACACCATGGCACATTGCTTTTCGAATGGCATACCAGTTTTCAGCTCAAGGCACATGTCTTCGGTTTGGAACTCTGCCAACCGCCGTTGTACCTTTGCGCATCCATGGTTGCGTCAAAGCACAACAGAAACTGAACAAGAGTGTTGGCCCAACTTGAGTTTATTTTAAACGCTTCATTTGAACTCTCGCAACGCGAGGTTGTTTTCATCAGACAGCACATCTGAATCTCATGGAAATACGCAGGTACCCAAAGCTCTTTTATGCTAAACATGTCCTTAAGCCACTCATTCTCATTGAGCCATATTTGTCCAAAAACTTCGCCTAGCGACTTTCAAAGGTTGTAGGTTTGATGTAGATGTTCCATACTAGCTTATGTAGTGCCGCTCGAACCTCCGAATTATCAACACCAGTTCCTCAAGCTGTTAAAAACATTTTAAAAAAATGCAAGCACGTCGCCGAAAGCTTCGTAATTGATCTTAGATATCTCATCAGCCCAGAAATGTTACCTAAGTTCGCCATTCACAAGACTGTACTTGAAAAAGAAATTCGGTAAATTCTTCACTCTATCATTCAGCTTGTCAATCATCAATTGTGAATCTCTCTCGCCATTAACAATCGAATACTCTTTGCGAAGTTTTAAAATCCGCCTGGAGTACCCTTCACATTGTGATGCCCAACTTTAAACTAACCTGGATTTTGTGCGCCACCGTTGCCCTTACTTTGTTCATGCTAACCCTGTGAAAAATTACTTTGTCGCAAAATCCGACCTCCGACCTAGTTTTGTAAGGTCCCTATTGTAAGTGGGAACAAGCATGTGCTTATGTGGTTCCTCAAAGTGATAAATATCCCATGAAGCAGTTTTCTCACAAAACTTCACCCTAAAGGACGCCTTAACAATCACAAACTTTGTAAGTTGACTCCCTATCCTTAAGAGATGTCTCGTCCATTGAGTCAAAATTCTTAGCCTTTAGGGGTTTGCCAGCCTAAGAAACACAGGATGTACCTATGGGTTATCCTACCTTTATGCCTCTTCACAGTTCCTACCTAGTCGAAAACCCACACTTCTTCGCATATCCTCATAGAACTCTACGACCTCTTCCCACTGCCTAAAGGTAGTCATCACCTTCGGCTTATCACACTCAGGAACAATTGGGTGCCCAGTAACGAGTCCCATTTGGTGTAAACCAGAATGAAACATCTACTATCTACTAAAAACATTTTGTACATGTTTTAATTGCACTTTCAAACCGGTGTAAAAAAACATGTTTAGGGTTCACACAGAGAGATAACTACAAAAAACACAGTTTTGTACGTCTTTTAATTCGACTTTACATGACGCTGTAGATCCTTTTTATAAAAAGCTATTAACAAAATGATCCATGCAGTTTTATAAAATCTCCATATACAAAGTGATCCTTTCAACCAAAGCCAAGATGTAAAAACTCTTAAACAAAGAGTAAAAAACCCTAAGTCTTAAAAAACTCCCCTGTACACCATGACAAAACACACACACACATATAAAAAAAAAACAAAACCTTACCTTCAGCCTCACCAAGACCCTCTTCCTCCATTGTTAAGATCCGGGACGTGAGACGACCCAACTTCATCAACAGTCGATTGCAGCTTGTCAACAGTAAGTGGGACTTCATCTACAACTTCCTTCCCCTTTCCCTTAGATGTTCCATGGCATGGGCTGATCATCGAGACTGGTTGTGGGTTTTCCTGAAAAAAACGATTCACACAAAGTTCAAGATCCTCGGCAGAAATGAAATCTGTTTGGTTGTGGTTAGGTGTGTTCGTCGCCATTAGGTTAGGTTTTTTCACTCATTATTTAGGGTTTTTTGATTTGATTGTAGGTGGAAGATGATCAGTAAATGAGCTCTATGTGTGTGTATAATCAATATATATTATGTGTATACATACTAATAATGGTAAGATCATGTACAATCTTTAATATAATAAACACATTTAATCTAATTAAAAAAATGCTTAGTGATGAATTACATTAATTACCCTTGTATAATAACAACCAAACAATAACACATGTCATGCATTATTGGCTACATGGAGTTTCTTGAGAATCCGGTTAAGAACCGAATTCATGGATCGAATACGCGAAAACAACTCGGTTTCAGACGGGAGATTCGAGACGAGACAGAAACATACGAAAACAACGTCATCACAGATTCGTATTACTACATAAACGGTTACAGACACTGTCATCAGTAGGATAAACATCTATCTCGAGGTCGGTGAGGTCGGGCATGACCTCCCTTTTGAGAGCATTCTAAGCACAAACTCAAATCATCCAAATGAAAAAACAACACATGAGATGCTATTTATAGTCAACAACAAAAGCCACCTTCGCCCCTTTGTATAGGTCGAATGTGGAATATTTCCACATTCGCCCTTTACTAGGTTCGAACCTGGACTTTATGTTTGGCCTATATTTACAAATGCATCAGATCCATAAAATGCCCTTATGGATCACCACAATCTCATGTAATACAATACAAGACTCAACCCTAGTCTATTCGACAGTGACGTCCACATAATAGTGCATCAACAGTTCTTTAGTTCTTTCATGAAATGGGGTTCCTAATGGAACCTAATCCTATATATAATATATATATATATTATATATATATATAAATACATACTAGTAGAAACCCCGCGCGATGCAGCGGTGGCGACAAAATTGCAAACATCGTACTCATTCTCTGTTTGTTTATTAGTCATCTCTTGATGTATTCTATACTACTTAAGTTAGTTTACTTGTTCGCGTAATGATTTACAACTAAATTAAGTTAACTTGTCAATCCTTACGTGCTACAACCAACGTGCGTATTTATTCTTAGGTACTAAGCTATCTTAATAGAATTCCATCTCTAGCCGCCTTATTACGAAGAAGCATCCAAGTGGATTCGACTTTGTACAGACTTTGTGAAAACGCCAAGGAAGCCATTGAGCATCTACTTACTTACTGCTTGCTTCTTTGAGTCCTCGATTAGGCAAGTGGTGAGTAATCGGTGCCGGACCCCATCCTTGCATTCTCTATATATGACTTCTGTTCGATTCCAAACTTACTAAATATAGGAAAAATAAAAAAAAGTGATTTTTGGGATAATTCTAACGGTTGTTGGTGCATTTGGAAGGCTAGAAGTGACTGTATTTTTACAAACAAAAATGCTAGGGTCAATAAAACTGTGGAAGACAAAATCTTTAGCTTTTCCTTGGATTAAAAACCGATCCCCTTTCAAGAGTTTATTTTGGCAAGATGGCGTGGTTTTGTTTTGTTTTTGTACTTGTGTTGTTTGTGTTTCTAGTTTCTTCCTAGTTTTGTTTCAATGATATTAGCCGTTAAAAGAAAAGTGAATCTAAAATTAACAAATAAATAATAATTGTACATTTTTATTACGCAATACAGGGATAGTCTCATTTCCAAAAATAACAATAAAAAATGAATGTCATTACAAAAAAGGTTTACAAAATACATGTGTTACCCACATATATATATTATGCTCTCGAGCGTGTTTTAAAGATGTACAATAATATTACATAACTAAGATGGTAGGTGTTTCATGGTTATATAAGAAACGAAACAATTATGTTTTATTATTCTAACATGTGTCTAATGAATTGCACTTCGTTTGTTTCATAATTCATATTTGGTTGAATTTGCATCGTGAGTAAATCATATATGATAAATGAAATAACATGTTGACATGTATTTTTCAACTCAAAGGTAAAGACAACCTATACATGACGCCAATTTCAAATGCTACAAACCTTCTTTCGAAAAACTTTATTAATACAACTAAATTGTGTTGAAATTCTTACAACGGATATTAAATATTGGAGTAATAGCTTATATAGTGGTGGCGGCATGATATTGGTTACCCTTTGTGTTTTTTTGTTTGATAGCCACACATCACGTAAAAAACCAAGTTCATAAAACAGTTGTCATCCATGGAAATGGATTAGGACTGGAATTTAAAGTAAAATAATACAAATTGAAATCCCAAAATGGTATGTAGGATTTGTCTTTGACACATTGACTTCCAATTAATTTAATTTGAAAATGACTGCTCCTGTGCGAAAGAATAAAGTTAAAAAAACACATTATTAGCTGAAAATGGGTCTGGAGGAACTTGGGTAAAGCAAAAGTTGTGGCAGACAAACCTTAAATACATTTGAATTTTTAACTTTATCATGTGCAGGATAACAACATAGAAAGCTTTAATTAAAATCAGAAGAAAAAATAAACATAGAAACCTTAAATTTGTATATTTGTCGTGTTAACTAACTTCAGGAGTTTTTTCGAAAGAAGGAAAAGACATAGTAGTGTTGATAAAATACCCGAGCAGTGCGTGTTTCATCATCTAAATGTTGGATTTTACAAGTCCAGGTTGGATTTCATTAGGGTCTCTTATCTCTAAACTTGTTTGTTCCCTTAACTCCAAATTGTTGTTGTCACTCATCGATACGAACTTTCTCATGAGCCTGCTTCCTTCCACGCATAGCTCGATTAATAGCATGTTTCTTAATCATGATACATTATACCTTCAATCCAAAAAGGCGATCCAAGAAAATCCATAAACCTCCAAACAGAAATTTTCAATGAAAAATTATGAGAGCACATTTCACAAAAATGTTTAGAAATTAATAATTAATTAAAAAGGAAAGGGATCTACTTAGGTCATAAAGCAGTTACAGACCATTCAGTGAAAGATGCCCTCACGGTAGGATCCGCAGTCCAGCACTGATCTATCCGCCTTCTCCAATAAGAATCAGAATTGCTTGAAATCGTAGGTCTAAGCGTGTTATTCACATTTGCTGCCTGTAACAAATACAAATAATGTATTTCTCACACAAGAAATTCACTGATGTAAGTTAATCTAAACATGTATAAGTGGCAACTTTTACTTGTTAGTTATATTATATTTTTTCTATAACAGGTTAAAATGCACCAAGATGGCCAAATGCATAAAAATTAGACATTGGGGGACTTTGCCCCATTACCCTTATAGATATATATAAGGTTTTATTAGACTCCGCTTGAAATGAAGCATAAACCAAATCAACACTTTCATAAGCAAACGATCCAAAACCAAGTTCCATTAATTCTTAAAGATCTTAATTTCTTATTATTTGCAACAACGACCACACAAAACTTATATTAGTCTTTCATAACCTGTAAGGAACCCATGTCAATATCACATATAGGCTAGAGCATAAATTAAAAAAAAAAAATTGAAAAAAAAAAACTGGAATACTAAAGAGCTAGCAAAAAACCTTCTGGTTCAGTATCATTAGAACAATGATTCTTTGTCATGGCTGGAATATGTTTATGAAAAGATACTGCAATATTAATTCTTACAACAATCTCCAAACATTAATGTCAAATAGAATGCTAGTATATCCAGCTGCATTTACCCAAAAAAAAAAAGAAACCACACAGAAACAAAGAAAAACAAATGATTTCATTTCAGTTAATAAAAGTAACAGAAAATAAAACATATATACCGTATCTTTTGGATCATTCACAGGACCTGCAAGAGTCTAAAGCCCAAAACAAATAAACTTAAGTAATTTGAGTTTGATTCAATTAATAAAATATATACAACTGGTACATCTTTTACTGGTTCACTCCCTAATAAAGCCGAATGGTAAACATCACTGAGAGGGTTGTGGTATTGTGCATCTTACAAATTGACTTGAAAACAGTCATTGTACAGTCAAATTACTCAGACTAAAGCACTAATGTCCTAACACAATTTGAACATACCAGTTTTGGTTGAAATGACCATTATAATACAAGTATAAATATGATTGCATAAAAAAGGATATCACTAACAAACTATTGCAAACAAACCTCTTTGGCGACCCAACGTTGTGGTGGATCAAGTCAGTTATCCAGAGTTTATTTAACTTATATCTTCCAAAATACGTTTAATTTAGATCATAGTTGTCAAAGGCGCACTTAAGGTGCAAAGGCCTTGCGTGGAGCCTGGGCACAAAAGAAGCGCACACCCGAGACAATAAGGCGCACTATTAGAAACTAATAAAAATTATATATATATATATAAAATTAAAAATATATAAAATCAAGCTGGTCATATTCTTTCCTGTAAATATACTAACAAAATAAAGCTGAGGTTTTCTTTGAGCAGATCTCTCTACTTTTCTTGAACCCCCAAATAATAAATTACGAACATCTTCATTAAGAATGTGTAAATTAAAACATATAAATAAAAATGAATCGGTAATTACCTGCTCATTAGGTAGGAGTTCTAAGCTTAACTTCATTAATAATATCTTGGTTTTAAAAAGCGCGAAGCACAAAAGCGGCGAGGTCTAAAACCGAGGCGCAAAAGCGGTTGAATTTTCGTACGCGGGGCGCAAGACGATTATATAATATTTTTTATATATGCTATAGGTTTTTAGCCTCATTTACCCAAAATGTAGATCCAATAAGGTTTTTATATGATTTAACTTATATGTACAATTTTAAACATAAAAACATACCGTACGAAAAGTGCAAGCCTTATGAGCTTTTTTGGCCAAAAAATCGCGTTTTTCTTGCGCTCTATGTATGGTGCTCGCCTTGTGTTACATGAGGCGCAGGGACTGGCGCCTAGATGTGCCTTGCGCTTAAGCACGCTCTAGGCGCGCTTTTTAACACAAATAATAATATGTAAATTAAAACATATAAATAAATATAGAGACTCTATTTCCAAATTCACTGAAGTAAAATATACCTCAATATTTGTTCAGCCCGGGTTGTGCCACGATGAAAGATGATTGAGACCTAAAACACATAATCGATTGAATCAACTAAACAAAAAGGTTGTAAAATACATGAAAGGTACACAACCAAGAATACTTCCAAATCAGTGAATGAAGCAAAAAAACAATCGAAATAACAGGTGTATCCTCAAAAATAAGCACCAACACATTATATATATATACACACACACTTACATACACACATAATGATGTGTTTTTATTTCCAAAACATTATGTAAAACAAAAATCCCTTCAAAGATGTAAGCTTTGACTTTTGAAGTCAAACCAGGAAGTTTAACTTCCGATTGTTTAAGCTAGACTTTGCAATAATGATAAGAATTTCATTAAAGGAAAAAAGACAAACAGCTAAGGCACATAAAAAGAAAATTATGATAATAAAAAGTGAAGGAATAATCAGTATTCTACGTTTGAAAAACAAAGAGCAACCAAAACCATAGTTTTCATGAAATCAGAAAGAAAGAAAAAGGGTTATACTGGAATCTTTACTTACCAAACCCTTGTTTACCTAATCAATTGAGTCACAGTTGTTGAATAGCTCGACCATCGCACCACATTTACCGTAGCCACCACCGGATCTGAATAAACTTCGTCACTGTAGATCCCCAAGGGTTCCATCACCGTTGTTGGCTTGCTTGCTTTGCCAGAGGGTGAGAAGAAGGTTGAGAGAGGAGGATTTAGTGTGGTTGCTGAGAGAAGGGCCGGGTAATGAGATCTAAAGGATAAAACCCCAATATGCGTATCCATGTTTTTTTCTTATGCTTAGGGGCTTGTACATGATGCATCTAAGCTTGCACTTAAGAGTTTTTATGCATTGGATCATTGTACAACATGCTTTCAAGGCTTGTAAAGTGGCAAATGACCATTTCTGCCCTTCCTATATGCTTATTAATATAGTATAGATATTAGTGAATGAAAAAGTTAGGGTCTGTTTGGTATGGGTAATGGAACGGACAAGGGAATGTAATGGACAAGAGAATGGAATGGACAAAGGAATGAAATGGATGATTACCATTCCATGGTCTTATTTGGTTATCACGTAAGAAAATGGAATGAATCATTACTTTGTATTGTTTGGTAGGTAGGAAAAAAACTCAGGAATAAAACCGGTGGTGGTGAGTGGTGGTGATGGCGGTTGATAGTGGGTGCCGGCGACGGTGGTTGGTGCCGGTGGAGGTGGTGGTGGTTGGTGGGTGGTGGCGATCGTGGTAGCGGCAACGGTGGTGGTTATTAGCGACGGCAACGATGGGTGGTGGTGGTCGTGGTCGGTGATGGTGCTAATCGGTGGGTGGGGTGCGGCGGTGGTGGTGGTGGTCGGTGGGTGGCGTCAGTCAGTGGTTGGTGGTGGTCGGTTATAGCGGTGATCGGTGGTGGCGTCAAGTGGTGGTGGCGATGGGTGGTGGTGGTAGAGGTGGGTGGTGGTGATGGTCGGTGCAGACGAATGGTGACAGAGGGAGTGGAATGGAAAAAAAAAACAAGGGGGATTAAATGAAATTTTGGGGTTTTTAAAGCGAATTGAATGAAGGAGGTAATGGATGATTCCATTACCTTGACCAACCAAACACTTTTTTTTTCATTTCATTGTAATGCTACATTCCATTCCATTCTGCCTTTCATTCCTGCATACCAAACGCTACCTTATGACCGTTTAAAAAAATACTGGGACTCGGTCTAAAGTCCACAATATGGCCCGTAACAGTGAGCCCGACAATTCAAGGTCCAATTAGATTAAGTAGATATCCGGCCCATTGACTATTGCGACCCACTCCATCCCAATTACTTAACCTGTCCCAAAGGCGCAATTCTAAGTTACACAAATTGGCCCAATGGTAATTTATAGAAATGGTTTTGATTATCTGGCAAAACTAAATAGCTTAGAGCCTTAGAACCGGCCAACAGACCCAAGTTCAATCCACCCATATCCAACAAAATCCATTCAGCCCGGAACCAACTTTTTCATAAAGTGATGATTATACAAATTTAGGGTTTTATATATAACTAGATTATACCCCGGGAACGTCCGGGGTTGAGAAATCTAATATGACATATTAATTTTACATATGAAATAGAATGATACGCTTTACAGTTACATGCAGGAAAGCTTCGGG
The DNA here is from genome assembly GCA_030844895.1 of Ambrosia x helenae. Classification (NCBI taxonomy): domain Eukaryota; kingdom Viridiplantae; phylum Streptophyta; class Magnoliopsida; order Asterales; family Asteraceae; genus Ambrosia; species Ambrosia x helenae. The sequence continues at coordinate 10,060 of JAUTDX010006290.1, forward strand.
TAACACCTAACCTAAAACAATTAAAAATGTATCTCCAATGTTAACGCCTAACCTTAACAATGTATAACTCTAATATTAATATCTAACCTAAAATAATGTATAACTCTAATGCTAACGCATGTTGAAAATAGAATTCATATTTACTGATTTGAACATAATTAGTGACTTGCCTATACATAATTAATGATTTACCTGAACACTTTGTGTTTTTTTCCTATATGAACGAAACCACACAAAACATAGTCGTTTTTTCTCCATTTTTTTATATATCACTATGGTACTCGTTGGAAAGATAATAAAACGCTCGTTAATTTGGTGTAATTTTTTTTAAATCTCGTATATAAAAGATATTAACGTTTAAAAATTATGGGAGGAAATATAAGAGAGAAAAATCTAATTTTGTTTTTAAATTATTTTTTTCCTAAAATATCTCAATGCCACATGGGATGACACATGGCACACTCAAGGAGGAGAATGCCTCTTTAAGTGCCATATCATTAAAATGGCTTTGTTTATTATATGTATAGATAACCCAACAATCGATCCAATTAAATAAGGTATATATAAATCTATTGAATTCGTCTATTTATTAGAAGTTTCATAATGAACGTTACAAAAATTCGACTCAACAGAAATTTATAACTTCGACTTAGCTTTGTTTGGCCACATCACTTAGCTACCTCAGTAAACCAACCCTACATGTTCCATTTGGTTTATCATACTCGTTCACATCACAACCGAACTCCCAGTTGTTGACTAAACGAGTTAAGTGTGTGAAGTCCACAATAGTGAAAAAATAGTGTTGAAGGCCACAACGGTAGCAACATTTTGTGTGTGTGTCGTTGATAGTGTGTGGGTACCAATTATACCTAACAGGCGTGTGTAGCTAACATTAAAATTTTAGCAGTAAAGCGCGAGTTAATAAATAGTGATGTTTAATACGTTGAGTGTCTGGACTAGGTGCCAGCGTGGATAGGTTAACTTCACCGTTACTAATCTGAGTATATTCTGTGTGCAACATGATTCATTGTGTGTTGTATGGTGGGTGTAGTTATCTAAACATTCAATAAAATGTGTTTTGAAATACCAAATGTAGTTTTGTTAAATTAAAGTGTGTTTTAGAACTTATACAGAAGATGGCATATTTTAGTGCATGTTCAGGTTTAATAAGGTGAGTAGAGATAGAGCATCTTCTGTTAGATAGTTATAAATCGAACATCCTAGTTTTATTATTTATAATTGTATGTGTGTATTAATTACTTAAAACATCTATCCTAGATTAGCACTATAATTATGCTAGGATTATTTATTTAGATTTAGTATTATTATTAGTTTTAAAGATGTGCAGCCAGTTTTATAAAAGTCATGAGGCGCATCAAAGTGGGCATCGGGACAGTCGATAATTTTCGAATGGTTGGTGGCTTGATTGAAAAAAGGTTATAGTTCCCTCCAAAATAAACTAAGGGTGCGTTTGGTTCGCGGAATTGTTTGGAATTGGAATTTGTGAAGGAATTGAAATTTAAATGAGTTGGATTTGGAATTCAAACATTCCAAAAGGAATTGGAAATTGTTGGAATTGGAATCTCAAATCCTATATTATTGTGTTTGGTTGGTTAATAAATTGGAATCTATCACCCTTGCCCCCACGACCCGCATCGTTGTGACCCGTACCGGCCCAAATTGTTTCGCCTCGTACCGGCCCGTACCATTTCGACCCGAACTGTTGATACCTCTATCGTTTCGACCTATACCGTTTTGACGTGCACTGTTTCAACCCGTACTGGTTCGGGTTTCAAAACGGTACAGGTCAAAACGATACCGGTCGAAACTGGTCCGAAACGGTAACGATCAAAACTGGTACGGTCCGAAACGTTACGGGCGAAACGGTACAGGTCGAAACGATACCGATCGAAACGCTATTGGTCGAAACTGGTCCGAAACGGTGCACGATCGAAACGGTATAGGTCGAAACCGGTCGAAACGGTATCAGTCGAAACTGGTCCGAAACGGTTACCGATCGAAACTGGTACGGTCCGAAACGTTACGGGCGAAACGGTACCGGTCAAAACGGTATCGGTCGAAACTGGTCCGAAACGGTTCGGTCCGAAACGGTACGGTTGAAACTGGTACTGTCCGAAACGGTGCGGTCCGAAACGTTACGGCCAAAACGGTACAGGTCGAAGCGATACCGGTCGAAACGGTATCGGTCGAAACTAGTCCGAAACGGTACCGGTCGAAACTGGTACGGTCCGAAACGGTAACGGTCAAAACTGGTCCGAAACGGTACCGGTCGAAACTGGTACAGTACAAAACGGTTCGGGTCGAAACGGTTCCGGTCGAAATTGGTACGATCCGAATTGGTTCGGATCTAAGCAGTTCGCATTGAAATGGTACGGTTCGGGTTAAAATGATGCCAACCGTTTGAAGATTCCAATAAATTTACTTGAATTCCTTCCAATATTGGAAGGATTTTGAATTCCCTTAAAGGAATTTGAAGGAATTCATACCAAATTCCAATTCCAATTCATTTGTCAACCAAACACACAAGATTGGAATTGAAATTTCAATTCCAACAAATTCAATGAACCAAACACATCAAGAGTTGGAATTCAAATTCCAATTCCATTGAATTCCATTCAATTCATGCGAACCAAACGCACCCTAACTTTACCCGCCAATAACTTCTTATAAAACCCTTCCATATCTATGGTATATATTTGTAATAGTTCCTCATTTGTATTTTATCAAGACAAATAACAAAGCATTTGTTTTCTGTCCATTTGTATCCGAGAGAAAGTGCAATATGTAAGATCAATACATTCGATCATTGTGTGCGTATACTTAAGTGTGTTTGTGTGTGATAATGCGATATCAAGTATAATTCATCCTTGTGACAACAATTGGTATCAGAGCCAAGTTGTTTCAAAGATTAGAAGTCCGAAAATCAAAACCATTTCTGTGAAGAAGATCAAGGGTGTAGAGTCAAAAAGCGTCATGAGGCTGCCTTGTTGATAAGACAAGCGATTAACACCTGCTGCACGCAATATCCAAGACTAGATAGATGATGATTTCTCCGAAGAATATATAGTGCATGGTACAGAATTTGGAAGTTGGTCCGACATATGGTATGTGAATACTGTTGGTTTTGACCTCCCACAAATACACTCAAACAATTGAAACACATTAAGTATGAAATTTAAGTAAGAAAGATGCAGTAGAAGAAAACAAAAGTGCAGGTGTATATTCAACAACTCAACAAACCTTTTAAGTAGGCTACAAAGCAACGTACACTAAGACTTAATCAAAATCTACTATTAGACTCTCCCTAATACCCGGTCAAAGCAAAATACTCGTTAAAAAACAAACAACCTAATCTACAAACTTATGATTGGGCTATGACCCATTTTATTTGACACATTAAACTAAACTCCTACTGACCAATGCAAGCCCAAGTCAAGATTAACCCAACAATCACCCCTTTAATCTTGACCTTTTGACCCGTTTCTTCAATGTAGTGTTGGCTTGTCTTCATCTTGAATCAAATTAGCCACCTTTTCCTTTGTTCTTGCTTAGGACATTTAACCGCATAGTGTCCATACTTTTGACAATTTTAGCACTTGATGTTTCTTTTGTCTCGGTAGGTACCATGCTCCTTTCGAGCTTCATTTGGCTTAAACCGACCACCTCAACCTGTACCATAACCGTGACCCCTTACTTGACCACGACCGCGACCTCGCCCATATTGGTCTTGATCAAATTTACCATGCTTTGTTCTCTCTTCGCAATCCTCTGTTTTAAGCAACGACTTCCTTTGATCATTTTCTTCCTCATCATCAAGTTTGATTATTTCTTCATACGCCTTCAACCTCCCAACAGCCTCCTCAAATGGCATCGTATCAATATCCGAGCATTGCTCAATAGATGCCACAATCTGCTTATATTTCCTAGACGTAAAATTCAATAATTTTCTTACCAATAACTCATCTTCTATGCTTGACCCGTGGCTCTTGAACTTTGTAGCTATTCCACTAACTTTGCCCGCAAAATCATCAATCGTTTCATTCTCTTTCATCTTTAGCATCTCTAACTCGGTTCTAAGCATTTGAAGTCGCGCCTTTTGAACTATTTCGGCTCCTAGGTACCGCACACGAAGCACCTCCCACACGTCTTTGGCATCTTTATACTTATCCACTTGAAGCAATAGATATTCGGATAAGGTTTGAAACACGAATGCTCTAGTCATCGAATTCTTCTTCGCATCCATCGTTCCTCCCGTTACCAGATCGATGGCTTCCCACAAACCGTATGCTTGTAGGATTGACTTCACCATGATCGACCAACACGTGTAATTTGTAGCCGTTAACTTGGGACATTGCAACGGTATGCTACTACCTTGGCTACTCACGGATACAATCGCATCGCCTCCTCCGGTCCGGTTTTTGCTCCAGACATGTTTTAGTTTTCTACTCAACCTGCCAAAAAAATAAAATATAAAAGAAGCAAAACTAAAGAAATAATATCTCCTTCTTTTCCTTCCTTTCGTACAATAGTACTTCACCAAATAGTTTTCTTTTTTGTTTTGACTTTTCAACAAGAAACTTTACACCCCTAAAAACTCCTTATCTTTTGTTCTTTTTTTCTCGTACAACCTTCGATCACACAGATCTGGGTTGTCTCACACAAACCTAATGAACAACTCACACAACTCTTGATCGGTTGTCTTCTCCACAACCACACCACATAGGTTCTTATAAACTCCAACTTCTATCACACAGATTTTTTTCGTTCCGATCACACAGATCGACTGATTCTTTTCTAAACTGTGCCGCGGGGTTCTTTTTCTTGATCTAGACACAGCTTGTTGATTGCTTTTCATATAGCAGCAACTCCTTAGATCTTCTTCACATGAACTCGGCTCACAAAGAGCTTTGTTCAGATCTCACTGAACTAATACAGTTCACATAGAACCCTTCATGATCCCGATATGAGCCGAAGCCCTGATACCAAATGTTGGTTTTGACATCCCACAAATACACTCAAACAATTGAAACACACTAAGTATGAAATGAAATTAAGAGAGATGTGGTAGAAGAAAGCAAAAGTGCAGGTGTATATTCAACAAATCAACAAGCCTTCTAAATAGGCTACAAACCAACATACACTAAGACTTAATCAAAATCTACCATTAGACTCTCCATAATACCAGGACAAAGCAAAATACCCGTTAAAAACTAAACAACCTAACCTGCAAAGTTAATATTGGGCTATGACCCTTTTTATGTTACCCATTAAACTAAACTCCTACTGACCCAATGCAAGCCTAAGTCAAGATTAACCCAACAAATACTACTATACAAAATCATTTCTCCAGATCCTTAATCACTTTTATAAAATAGTAAAAAATCATACAGAGTTTGTTAGATAATACATGTGACACCAATCGAATTTCCAGGTCAAGATCCGTACACGCCATCTTGAAGTATGCCATTTCATGTGTGCATTAGACATTTTACATTAACTATGTCATCCCGATTCTAGCAAAGCCCAAATGATTTCAAGAATTCATTACATTTCCATTTACGCATGCAACACATGATTAATCCGGAATAATTGACAATGAACAGTCAAGCCAATCAGAGCTTAACAGAGAGCAACCGAATGTCCAATTATTACGTACAAACAAAACATGATTGCTCGTAACAATATCTAATTTGGAAACTATTCAATTCCATGCAAGACACGAATACGTGTAAGACATTTTATGAATATTCGACACATAAATTGATAGAATTTTACCATATATCAATTCAAAGCTCAAAACGTATGTAACATGAATTATAAACTAAATCTAACATAAGTTTAGGAACATTAACACACGACATTTTATGTAATCAACATTAGATTATTATCATCACATGTGTGTGTTATCAATGAACAAGCCCACGCTACAAACCCAAACAATTATTATATATGTACATGTAAACATACGGATTTCGAGATAACCACCCCCTCCACACACACATATATAACCTACACCATACTATATATATATATATATATATATATAGGGAAAGGTTAAAATGACAACTAGGTTGAGTTAAGAGAACTAAGGAACTCACTTTATAACCACACACTTATTTTATTTTATAATTAATTTGTGGTTGTAAATTAAAACATAATATAATATTGAATAAAATATTAATTTAGTTATATGGTTTACATACATGTAGTCATTTTTTTACATCGGAGTAAAAAACATCGTAAATAATTTTTTTTCATTTTTTCCGGCGGGCTTAGTCGTTTTGCATCAATGAGTAAAAAAAAAAATTTAATTCACATTTTATGTCGGTTTTCTCACGATTCTCACAACGCAATATGGTTCTCATTAGAACCGAATAATATATACACACACACACACACAACAATGTGTGTGATCAAAAACCAAGACAATAAATACATGTAGATATGTATGCGATCATATACCCTCATGTGTGTTGACAAAGACAAGTCATACAATACAAACTAGACTCCCATATAAACTTAAACACACACATGGCCATACATACCCACATATACATTGACAAAACAAAACAATAAATATACATATACACACATATACGGTTATATGTCTGTGTGGGAAGTTCCAAATCTTGAACCTCATGCATGCAACAATAAGACAAATGACACACTAATCCACTTTTATACCATTCAATGCCCTTTTTCATTACATAAACATCTCCCTGTAGATGATTGACTACCCAAATTGTCTTGATCCTACCCCATAATAGACCAACACCTTCTGCATTGATACACGCATTAGTCCATTTCTACATTGTCAATGGTTTATATCCAAATAGAAAGGTACCCTCTTGCTACCGCATCCAAGGCACATTGACCATCTAAAACAACCCAAAACCTTCCAAATATTTCTCTCTCTCTTCGGTCTAATATAAGGAGGCCGATGGCCTTGATGATCTTGCACTAAACTCACAAAAACTTCAAACAAAACAAAGATTCACGAATCGGGTGAATAACTTGCTTGGTAAATAACCAAGTACAAACGACTTAAGATCTTAACATTTTAGGGCACTTTTTGTTCGGACCATAGTTATTCGGGCTTCTACTTTTGCTAGACCATCCACATAGACACTAGGTGAGATTTACGGCCCTTTTTTACTATTTTCGTACTTTTGGGGGATAAACATGCTACATATTCCAAGTTACATTTCATTTAAGAGTGAATTCTATCTTAACCACCATGTGAAGCATGAGACAAACGGTTCATGAGCTCAACAATCCTCGTACTTACATTTCACTATAACCATTAGCTATCGATAGCCATGGAACACTTAAATAGATCTATTGAGTTGACACTCCCACTCTTGATTAGTCGCTCTAACCTGTCACATACAAAAAGAGTGTTAGTTTTCTACGATTCATACATTGTCTTTAGTGTACAATGCGTGAGGCACAACAACCAAGATGTTTGGTTATGAGACTCATGGTTAGCACTGTAATCATTGGTTTAGCTAGATTTGATTGGTCATACACGAATTTCACTAGCTTTACATTACGTATATTTAAACCTGTGAACTCACCAACCTTATGTTGACAAATCTGGTTGAAGTTTCTTTTTGAGTAAATGAAAACATGAAGTGGAAATGTGTACACTGTCCACACGAAAACTTCTAAAAGATGTATTATGACTATATTTTAACGATTACAAAATGTGCATAACTAGTATTTGACCCGCGGGCGTTGCCCCGCGGGCATGTGCCAAACTTATGCGCCGATCATGTGCTTTGAATTTCCGACTCAAACACGTTATCATACGGCAAATGTAACGGCTATTTTTGCCTCAATTCCGGTACTTTATTTTAAGCATTAAGTAGCCTCTTGCGGGGCGCGTGAACAGGCGGATTAAAGGTGACATGTTTCTTGTGGTGATGCATGTTGTATTTATCTCTAAAGTTGTATACAATACATTTCACCATTGGCCAATGCAACAATTAGAATGCAGTTGATGTGTGACTTGTTATTTAGTAATTTCCACCATCCATATTCCACTGATAATAATGCAGTCGGTCAGCAAAAAAATGGCGTAGCAGAGATTGAAGAAACCATATTATACATAACATTTTTGGTATCGGTTTTGTAACAGTTAGCAAAACGACCTACATCTATTTACACGGTGTGTTAAAGGGTGAGCGGTATTATTGTATTTACAAATGCAGCGGTTACATGTGTATAGAATGAGTGCGCAGGGATGCGTCGCTGCTCCTCCAAAAGTGCTTCCTACTATTACTGTATGTGCCGATGTCCGGTTTCCTGTCATAACAATATATATGCATAACAAAAGTAAAAGATGGAAATGTAATGTACCTGTCTTGTGCGTGATCTAAGGCTCCTTCACTGTTATTATTTAGCGTTGTTAGTTGGATCTTAAGTTTTAAATCTGTTAATGTAGCAAGGGTATGTTTTATAGGTTTACCTTTGTCTGCTCGCCATTGTCGCTTTGCAGGTGTGATTGGTGCGATACTTGACATGGCTGAGGTATCTTTTGTAGGTGCTGGTAGTAGAATTTCATGACCTTCGTCAGCGACCTCAACACTGTTTTAGCTACGCTTCGATCAGGCTTCATAGTAAGAGACATGAATTTGGATATTTTTCCGGCTTTTAAGAAATCAGCTGGGATCTGGTATGCATCGTCTTGTCCATGCGTTGTGATCATGTCTTGGCAGGTGATTCCAACCATTTGGGTCATAGCTTCGTTAAAAAAACACGACATCCAAGTCGTTGGCAGTATCTTTAATTTTTGCGTTTACACAATACCTGAAAGTTGAAAATGAGAAAAGCAAATTGTTAGAAGAAAGTAGCTTGAATTGTATTCAACGAATATAAAAGTTTTTACTGAAATCCCGATGTGTTTTTTCTTTAAGAAAATCAATCTCAGATTAATATAACAGAACTGAACTATAGTTATGGATACAGAGCACAGAGCTACAGCAGGTAAAAGTTTACTTTTTGTGTTATGTGAAGGAAAGGAAACAGGAGTAATTTTTTTTTCGGTAAGAGGACAGTGTTATGATGTACCATTTAACTACATTAGATCAAAATTCATTTCATAATACCACATCATGAAGACCTGACTTTGCTACACACAAATAGGTTTAATTTTTTACATGCAGTTAAATGGAAACACAATCAAAACCAAATGCCAAGTATTACATATTATATATATATATATATATATATACATACATATATATGTTTGATACATTATTTAGAGAACAAATTATGTTAGAAAATAAAAAGTCAAATTTTGTACAAAAATTTAAGACGAAGGGTAAAGTAACTGACAGACAAAGGGGTGATAGGCATGCAAGTAAGTAAGTCAGCAACTCTAGGTCCGATGTTATTGAGTGGAATCTTATCTGGGTTGTTAGGCGAAGTGGCGGACGTGGGGGGGCCAGCGTTACCGGAGACAACCCTGGGGGATCTAGTGGAGAAGGCTCCACTCAAAAGGAGGGCGCTCTGAGCAACACCAACCTTTCTGACCTGACTGCCAGACTCTCCAAACGCTTATATGACTTCCTCCGCGTATACCCTTTCTTCCCACTACCATATGGATGGTTTATTGATATTTTGATGATTATAAGTAATAAACGCCAAACCATTTCACCTAAACTACCATTTTAACTTAGGAAATGAAAAGCTGCTAGTCGATTAAATAAAGAGAGTATATAGGAAAAAATTCGGCAAGGTGGAAACTTACTGGAACTTTGGTTCGCCGTCGTCATTTCGGCAAATGTATACTCCTTTTCTACCCTCTTTCTTCATCATTTTGCAACCACAGATGGAGCAGATGACATAAAACCATGGCCTGTCCTGTTTGATGCTTTCGATGGATGCGAGACATGTGAAGCGGTTTTGTTATGGCCAACTCTTCGGTTGTTTTGTTCTTGACAACGATGATGGGGGTTATTTGTCTAGGTGGGGCTATTGTGGATGGTGGCATTTGTCGTAGCCTGTGATTTAATCATGTATTTATTATTGAAGGACGATTCGCAAGATGTGAATAAATTGTAAGGTTACCTGTCAACATGTGTTGCGGTTTCTGGTTTTTGGGGGTTCACTTCAATGGTTGTTGCTGGAGTCGATTCTAATTGTAAGGTTGTGAAGTAGGTGGTGACAACCACACCAGTTAATGCCCAGATATCGTCGCGTGCTATTGTCCTTGGGACCAAGTATTGCTGGCTTGGCCAGAAGGTCAGTTCGATTACATTCCCGCTACATTGGGTTTTTATTTAAGGAATTAGACCAGGAAGGAAACGTGTATTAGTTGTAATTAGTTTATATAATTGTCAAAGGAATGCGTACCTTTCGTCTTTTACCAACACTTTCTTAGTCTCTGACCCCCGGTGATTGATTTCATGCCGCGGTCTTCAACCAGGCCGATATAATCTGTGAGAGGGAAAAGGTAGGTAGATGAGATTTTTTTTCTTTCAAAGATGCAGCTACTAACATATATAGATGGTGTAGTATGTTACATGTTAGCATCCGGGAAGCCGCACGTGCTGGTAGGTCCATGTAACTGGCAAAGTGATAGCAATAGCGAGGGATTTTATTGTTTTCCACCTGCCTGAACGTAGTCTTTTTTCCAATGCATAGAGATGCCTCATGGGCGCATGCTGGCATGTAGGTTTGTTGTGGCATAGGTATATGGTTGTCCACTATATAGCATTTGCCGACGGAAATAAGGTTGTCAAAATATGCCTGATCCTCTAGCCAGCATGTCGCGTGTATTGCATTCGCCCTGTATGTAAAAAGTTGCATTAACAGAATTATGTAATTGTGCTATACGTGCGTGGAAAAAAGGGTTATGTAAAAGGTATGAAATAAGATACAATAAATCAAAATATTTGGTTTGCTTACATGCTCATCTACAAACAGGTAGCAGAAGTCCGTGTTCTGGTTATGGGGGATCCATTTTTGATGACTCTTATTTGTATGGTTTCTGGATCATCAGCCGCTCTTATTGCCGCCAACGGCTTGAACACCATGATAGCTGCAAACACGTTAGGTTTTAGTAAGCGGTTGTAATTTCGTTTGCAAATAATATAAAATAACTACCTCTGACCTCATTGTTCTTTTAACGTTTACCTACGACCTCATAGTGGGAAGGTGTTGTTCTTTTTTTTTTCGTGAGCATAATGACGTAAACAGCTCCAAAGGTAAAAATAGGCGAAAATATATTAAACGTGTTGGGAAGAAACGCCAAGAAAACATACATAAAGAGCAAAATAGTTGGCCAAAAGAAACCAAAAACACGAACATAAGGGAAAAAAGGCTAAATCACCTGAGGCGCACGTTTTCTTAGCGCCTCAGCCCTTAGAGACAGCTGTTCAAGCTGAAGCCCATGAGGCGCGGCTCAGGCTGGTTTTCGTAACACTCGCCTTCAGGCGCGGGTCCGCGGCGCACGCTGAAGGTGTTTTTTTAAACTTAGACA
>JAUTDX010006291.1:0-23561 GCA_030844895.1 Ambrosia x helenae
TACAGCTACCACCAGACGCAACATCTACTTGTAAGGTATGTTAATTTAGGGAGTTCTGAACCAAAATATGTTTCAATTGTTGATGATCATACTTTCCCTCAACAGAGGGTTTCCCTCACTGTTCCCATGTTGGTTAAGCTGCTTAAAACATATAATATTATTGGTTGCTCTTCTGGCTTGTTATGTTTGTACGGTGATTCTTATCGTATAAGAACGGGCAGGTTGTTCTCTGGAATCTTGCTATTCAAAGAGTTGTTACTGTTGTGCATAAATTGGAAACTGACGGGATGTATCCAACTGTTTATAGGTTTCGGGGTTTGTCGTGAGACTACTGATCCTAAGATCGTAAAGATTATATATGGTAGAAGTAGAAGGGGGGAGGAGATTGATAGTGTCGTTGAGGTTTTTACGTTAAGCTTAGGGGCTTGGAGAAATGCATATGGCAATCTCCCTCGTAAATCATTGAACTTTCCGGTTCACAGTTTGTAAATGGGTGTCTTTATTGGCTTGCTATGGATATATGATTATCGTGGATGGTGGGTTAAAATCTTATAATTTGATTATTTCGTTTGACATGACTACTGAAGAATTCAAAGAAATAAACCTCCCTGATGATTTAGCCGATCTGCCTCATGATACGTTGTCCTTGTCTAAGGGAAGTGAGTCTCTTGTTGTGCTTGAAAATGGTGCAGAGGATGTATGGATGATGGAGGATGGTGTTCCGAAATCGTTTACGAAGCTGTTCAATGTAAATGTTAACGCACCACCTGCACAAGTAGTCTATTAAGGGGATTTAGGAAGACAGGTGAATCTATAATTGAAATTATACAACACAATCTTCATGGACAACTTGTTGTGTATGAGCCTGACTCAAAGCATGTCGATGAACTTGAGATTGATGGACAAAAGCTTACATTTTCTGTATATCCCTACATGGAAACATTACTTATGCTTGATCAGCCAAATCTAAGAGTTTTCAAGAACTGATTTTCAGTTTTTTGCTTATAACAAGATGATCTTCAAAGTTCAAGATGATTTTGTTTAATTAACTTCATATTGGGTATTCTCTTCAATCATCCCGTGTTTGAATAATTGTATGTAAATTATTCTAGGTTTAATTTCAGTTTGATTTAACCACAGGTCTTATGCCTAGAACTATAATGTCTAGCCTTTTCATACAGAAATCTCCATGAGTTTTGATTTGTAAGATTAGAACTATAATGTCTTGGGATTGATGGAGCGGAGCCTTTTCTGTGCATCCCTACATGGAAACACTGCTTTTGCATGATCACCAAAATCATACAACTAATAATTAGATGGAAGCAATCAAATATTTAGATGATCTGGTTCATAAGGTACATCACCTATGCCTTTCGATCACCCCATGCTTCATGAATTGAATTTTCAGTCATTGAATATCTATTTTCTTCAAAAGACAAATTCCATGAATTTGTGTATATAAGGATGGAATGTGGAATGAATGTCTGTTTGCTTGCTAATATTTTTCAGGCATTTATGGCTTATCTTGTGCTGAATATAAGGTTAACTATTTTGGTTGATCATGGCTTATGCCTTATAGCAAAATTCCTAGTTATCTGATCTAAGTTGAAAATAACCTGGCTTATAGCATTCTGTTACTTTGAAAATAAAGTACAAACTGAGTTCCTGGTTGTATCCAACAGAACCAGTATTCTATTTGGATCCCTCTTTTCCTGCCTTTATCTTCTCGGGTCACCGAATCAATTATATAAATTGATAAATTATGAAATTTATTTTTTTGTTTTACGGTAAATGTAAGTTAAAGATTTATATAGATTTGTTAGAGATACATAAGGTACTTTTCTATAATCTCTCAGTCAACAATAATGTTATAAAATAAGCATTTGAATCTCTCAGTCAAAACAATAATACATAAGGAGACAGTTAGCTGAGCCAGTTAGAGTGGTAGAAGTCTCACTGTGGAAGGCAGAAGGAGTAGAGGCAGACCAAAATTGACCTGGGAGGAGCGGGCTAGACAGGATTTACGGGAGTTACACCTCTCTGAGGACATGGCCCACGATAGGGGTTTATGGAGACATAGGATTAAGGTGAAGGACTATTAGGACATGGGAAAATGCTGTTTAGGAGTATGGTAGAGTCTTACTTTTGCTTTTACGTATGCGGCTTCTACATATGTTTTGTCTTGCATTCTGGTTTTTTATAGGTTGTTTTATGGTAGCATAGTTGCCTATTGATGTCAATGCACTGTTTTTACTGCCTGTGATTGTTATGAGTAGTTGTGGGTGTACATATATTCTCCTTTTTTTCCGTTGTATGTCTTGAGCAGGGTCTCCCTGGAAGCAGCCTCTCTATTCCCTAGGGGTAGAGGTAAGGCTTGCCTACCCTACCAATAGCTTTGCTATTTGTGGGATTTACTGGGCTTGGTTGTTGTTGTTGTAATCTCACTTTTGTTGAGAGTAAATAAGCCAAAAGGTATACTCTGTTCATTTGCAATACTTGCTTCGGTTTGGGTTTGATCGAGTTTTGACAAAAATGGTTACGGGTCAAAACACTTGAAATATCACTCAAAAGTCAAAAGTCATGGACTCAAATACATCACTTTTTTAATCATAGTTTTTATAGCAGTTTTTTAACCCGGTTTACCTTTAATATGCAGTTTTTTCACGAAGTTCTTTTTAAGTCAATCTACTTTTTTTCTACATTTTGATGGTTTTTATTACAGTTTTAATCGTAGTCATTTCAGTAGAACATTTGGTCATGATAGGAGGGCAAATGAGCAACAAACGATTTGAAATATATGAAGCTCATCGTTGGCAGCCCACAATAAACTGAATCAGCCAATTCGAAGCCATTTGCAGATGAAGTTGAATGAAAGCATGTTTTGATATTTGTTATGCACGGCAGGTGTCATTTTTTTCATTTATAAAATATAATACTGGTTGGATGATTGTTTGATTTGCTATAATTTTCAGCTCTCATCATTCAATGACAAATATAAGCTTCTTTTAAGTCTAGTTTCTCATATCTTTGTTTGCATTTGCGAGTTTATTACTTGTATAAATATTATAATGGTTCTGCTGCAAATGGGCATAATATTACATGTAAAACACATTAAAACAAATTCTTTTCTATCCAGTGCAAACAGCAAAACATGAAAAAATACTTAGAAAAAGAAAGGTTGAAGTTTATTTTAAGCCATGAACACAGTTTCTACTGCAAACAGGATTATAAAATAACAGCTAAATAAAACTGAAGGCAGCTTCTTTTCAAACTTTTAGCTTGTTGGATCAGAGGGTATAAATGCAGAACAGGTAACAAAGAATCAACAGAGCAGGTATAGTCGAGAAGTTGTAATCTTATTCAATACTCAAATGCTTATAACCAGCACAGATAACAAAGAAGTTATTTTCGACTAACTGAAGTGAATACAAAACTGAAAATAGAAGCTTAATATAAATACTAGAAAATGCAACAAACTCTGCTGCATACTCAGTCTTCTCTTGACCCATTTATTCAGCAACCAACGTTCAATAAAGTTACCGTTACCCCCTTTTTATATGGTCAACATTTAACCAACATTCTCCCCTTCAATGTTGACACGTTTCTTCACATCTTGAACTCCCATGAGACCCCTCATTTCTGCAAACTTCATTCGTGCCAAAGGTTTAGTCAGGATGTCAGCTTTCTGCAACTGACCTCTCACATGCTCCACAACAATCTGATCTCTATCGACACATTCACGTATGAAGTGATACTTAATATCAATATGCTTACTCTTGTCATGAAAAACTGGTTTTTCATTAGAGCAATAGCTGACTCATTATCCTCGAGAAGCTCTCTTTTGTGCTTTCTTTCCCATTAAACTTCCAACCATGTTCCTTAGCCATAGACCTTGGCAAGCAGCCGAAGCTGCTGCCATGAACTCAGCTTCGCAGGAGCTGAGTGCAACAGTGTTTTGTTTCTGTGATGACCAAGTAACAAGGTTATCGGAGAAATAGAAAGCAATACTGTAGTGCTACGCCTATCTTCCAGGTCCATTCCATAGCTACTGTCACTATACCCTTTCAGCAGACCATCTCCACCTTCTTGATAATAAAGACCATAGCTAGTTGTTCCTTTTATGTATCTCAATATTTGCTTAAACCGCTGCAAAATGACACTCTTTAGGTTCCTGCATAAATTTACTCACAACCCCAACTGAGTAACTTAAATCAGGACGTGTATGCAGCAAATATCTGAGGCTTCGAATAATTCGTCTATACATTGTTGGCTCCACCGGTTTACCCTTCTCGTCTTTGGTCAGTTGCAGCTTGGATTCCATGGGTACCGAGGCTCTCAATGCCTAGATAATACGTCAATCTGCCCAAGTCACTCATATCAAAAATTCTCTTCATCTTCTGTTTAAATTCAATAATCTCACCTTCATTCGATCCCGTCACGAACAAATCATCAACATAGACAGCCACTATCACAACTGCATCAGACTTGCGTACCTGGTATACTGCTTGTTCATGTGCACACTTAATGAAACCAAGTTCTTTCAGCGTCTTGTCTAAACGAGTGTTACAGGCTCTAGGCGCCTGCCTTAAGCCATATAATGCCCCGTACTGCCTGTAGACCATATTCTCCTTTC
The DNA here is from genome assembly GCA_030844895.1 of Ambrosia x helenae. Classification (NCBI taxonomy): domain Eukaryota; kingdom Viridiplantae; phylum Streptophyta; class Magnoliopsida; order Asterales; family Asteraceae; genus Ambrosia; species Ambrosia x helenae. The sequence continues at coordinate 4,634 of JAUTDX010006291.1, forward strand.
CTTTGACTTCATATCCAACCGGTTGAGAAACATAAACCTCTTCCTTGATTTCCCCATTAAGGAAAGCCGACTTGACATCTAAGTGATGTACGAGCCATCTTTCCTTAGCTGCAATAGCCAATAGTAAACGGATCGTTTCTAATCTTACAACTGGAGCGAAGGCATCTTCAAAGTCTACACCTTTTTGTTGCACATAGCCCTTTGCAACCAAACGGGCTTTGTGTTTGATTATGTTGCCGCTGGCGTCCCTTTTCAATTTGAACACTCACCTGAGCCCTATTGCCTTATGTCCCAAAGGCAATGTGGTCACCTTCCAGGTACCATTTCTTTCAATTGATGCTATTTCAGCATTCATTGCATTTTTCCATGGTTCTTCAGCAGCTGCTTCTTCAAATGGTTCATCATCGATTAACAACAACTCTTGATCATACAGTTCTCTGACTTGTTCATCTGTGTAAGCTTCTGTATTTTGGTAAATCTCACCAATTGGGCGAAAGCCTCGAGGAGGTGTATCATCAATTCTTGCATCTTCAGATTCCTGCATATGTGAATTAGTACCATATGAATTTTCTTCAATGTTAGTACCTAATGCATGAGAAAGAGGCGAGTTTTGATCAGCAATTGGGGTACTAGGGCTCGAAATTTTATTCCCAACATGTTCTTCTTCTGTAGATGTGCTTTGACTACTTGATTGACCATTCAAGTCTGGCTCGTTAATCACTCGACTGACCCAACTTGTAGCTGATCCAGAATTAATAAGTCTGCCCCAGACCCACTGTTTGTTTTCGATAAACTCGGCTGTTTGTGCTATTACAATTTTGTTTGTCTTGGGATCAAAGAGTCTGAATCCCTTTGTTCCTTCTTCTGCTCCCAGGTAAACTAAAGCCTTTCCCCGGTCTTCAAGCTTAGTCAGTTTGTTCTTTAAATGTGTCGCATACCTGACACACCCAAAGACCCTTATGTATTCAAGATCTGGCTTGTATCCCTTCCACAATTGATATGGCGTTGCACCCTTCACCGCTGTTGACTCAATCCTGTTAAGAATGTACACCGAGTGCCTAGCCGCTTCTCCCCACAATTGATCTGGTACGTTCATTGATTTTAGCAATGAGCATATCATCTCTACCACGGTACGATTTCTACGCTCTACTACCCCATTTTGATGAGGAGTATATGGCGTAGTTAATTGCCGTTTAATACCTTCCAGATTGGAAAATTCATTGAAGGCTCGTGACGTAAACTCACCTCCCCGGTCGGTTCTTAGAGCACGAACCTTCAATTTATATAAAAAGAATATTATTAAAGTATTGTTAAAAGAACCGGTTATTCACTTTATTAAATACACGACCTCACCAACTTCATGTTGACAGAAACTATTTTGGTCATGTATTCAGGTAACCCACCAACGGTAAAGAAAGATCTTATTCGTGGATCCTGAGAAAGTAAAGATGTTAACAATCCGCTGCGTAGCTCTGACACCCGGGTCGTTACACCCAACTTGGATATAATTGCTTTAACTCATGAACTTAGTTCAATGCGGCTCTACCTTAAATGCATAGAGATCTTTGACGGTAGCTTTGATTGAATGGGCTGCAAATCTTGTCGGATACTAAACAAATAAGAGTTGGGCTCCTATGTTTCTGTGGGCATTATGATATGAATATAAAGCTTGCTTATCCCTTTCCCACACACATGTTCAAACACTCTCTCCACTCGAAACTCTACCTTCTCTCTTAAATTCAAGAGTGTTATTTTCATATTTTGATATTGAAACTAATATGTTGTTCTGAATTCATACGTAGTAAACCTCCTTGTTTTAGGTATGGGTAGTTTTGTGGTGGCATTTAATTTCAGACAGGCCTGGCAAAACGGACTACGGGTTGGGATGGGTTTGGGTCAAGACGAGTCACTTAAAAGATTGTTGCTTTGGTTCGGGTTGGAAAGAGTTTTGACAAAATGGGTACAGATCAAAACATTTGAAAAATCACTCAAAAGTCATGGACTCAAATACATGAGTTTTTGTTTTTATTTATTTTTTTATCATAGATTTTATAGCAGTTTTTTTTGACCTGGTCTACGTTTAATATGCATTTTTTTAAAGCCCGTCTACTTTCTCTTACAGTTTTTATGGTTTTTATTGCATTTTTAACTGTAGTCTTTTTAGTAGAACATTTGACCATCATAGAAGGGCAATCAAGCAACAAACAGACTGAAAATATTTGAAACCCATCGTTGACATCCCACAACAAACTGAATCAGCCAATTTGAAGTAATTTGCAGATGGAGTTGAATGAAAACATGTTTTGGTATTTGTTATGCACAGCTAAATAAAATAGGATTATATAATAACAACTAAATAAAACTGAAGACAACCCCTTTCAAGCTTTTAGCAGTACAAGGACTCCACCTCCAACCTTTTTTTTCTTATTTAGGAGCAAGATTAAGTTACATACGGACACCAAAGTACCTAAGAACTAGACTAAACCCAGCTTCATGACATTTAAAAAAGAGTTGGTAAAGAACAATGCCATATGAGAATTTTGATTACCGACTAACTAGAAGCCAAACTGAAGAAACCAATCAACAATCGAGGGTGTCTTTTTTTTTTTTGACGACACACCAAATTTAATTTGATTACCTGTATTGTGAATGTTGCTCGAATCTGACACGTGATTACATAGGAAAGGTCAAGCTATTGGTAAACTGCATGTCAAAAGAGTTTGGAACTTGATCAAGATAGCTGATGAAAAAGGTCAACATATAATAATCAAAATTAAAAGCTTTAGCGGACATCAGGTGATTGAAGGGCATGCCGCAGACCTGATAAGAAGTGATATGAGTTAAGAAACCAAATCATCCTGATATTACATACCAGTTTATTGTAGATGTATAATTGAACTCCAACTTTTAATGAATGTAATAAAAATAGAAGTTTCAGTTTCAGTTTGTGAATATAAAAGCTAAATAAAAAGGATACTAAGAACAAATCAATATTCTATACCATTTAAAAGCCTTCTATTCTTACACCCCCCCCCCCCCCCTTATTTTTTAAATGGAGTATGGCTGATCAAGCAGAATGAACCAACAAATCCACTAATCCTAACTTTTGACAACAAATAATACAAATCATCAGATCTTAACTCCTTGTTGAATATTGCAAGCAATTGACTTAATTCATCTTATTATAACTTTTGACTATCTTTCTCCTCCGACTTCGTTCGAGTACTACTTGCATTAATCTGCTTCCCGTTGTTGACTCTTATTAATCTTTGACAATGGACCATTGACTCCAAATTTTAGTTGACTTTTACATTCTAGTTACTTAATCCAGCTTTTGACTTCTTGAAGCAATTGATTTTTAAAATCTTTAACTTCACTCATTGTTGACTATATGTTGTAGTTGACTTTTGCCTATTACATCTTTAAAATTCCATGTATATCACTTATTTGACTATACAGTACAATTGACCTTTTCCTTTCTTTGACCACATTCCCATTACTAATAACTCAATTCCATACCAATTACAGCTTCCTTAAGCATCCATATATCCTATGTGTTGCATTTAAACATTACAAACCGTATATCATCATAATCATGGATTCAGCATCCGCATATCATACTGGTTACATTTGCACCAAATCACTCTCTGAATCAACATGTATACCAAATCCATTAAAATCGGCATAATCAAGGATTTAGCAGGGTCGATAAGGACATATATTAGCAGCATAATATCCCAAGAACAGTTCTGAAATCGCATACCTGGAGTTTTGATATCTAACTCTAACTGCTGCTGGACAGAAATTGAGGAGTAATGTTGGTAGAAATAAAAACCGATGGCGTCTTGGTAGATGTGGCATACCGTTGGAATCTGAAATCAATGCCATTTTGACAAGCGGCATACGATTGGAATCTGAAACCAATGGCATTTTGACAGGCGACATACCATGGAATTGGATTTTGCATCCATTGCGTCAGAAGAGGGAGACAAGAAAACCATTTACCCATCTTGACCACCCTTCTCTATTCTTTACCCGTTCTGAACCATTTTTATGTTTTCCTATTTTTCAGTTTTTCCCACTATGACCCATTAAAACTCATATCTAATCCAAAACAACACATCACCTTAAAATGAATGTCCAAATCAACCCAAAAACTAATCTTTGGGTCAGTTTCGTCAACCTCTATAGAGCTTACATTACACAATGGGATAATTAACAGTTTTCTAGCCATGAAACAACTAATGGATTTCCTACATAGTTAATTGCAGGATTGTATCAAATATAAAGCTAAAGCGAATCACATAATATAAGTTGGATTCAACTATCCTTATGTTTTGACCACACTAGTGAATGGCCATCTTGGAATATCTTCATTAGAGAAGCAAAATCATTAATTTGTGACAATACAAAAAGCAATTAGCGATACAATAAAACCAAGCTGCTTTTTGTCTCTATCAAGTGCATGCCTTGGTCCCATTAACCATTTAACCCTGCTCGATTTTGACCCGATACACACCACACCAGATGGAAAATGTAATTCAAGTTGGCCATCCATAACACAACGACTAGGAATCATATCATAATTCATGATATTATCATCACAAAACTGAATAAATATTGGATAGAAATTCCAATAAATTAAACGAAAAAGAACGGTTGAACATAGAATGCCAGAATCAGGCGATAATATATGTAATCCATGAACAAAGATCATGTACAGCCATTGTCTAGGAATTTTTCTACAACACACACGCCAGGATACTATACCATTTCCTCAACAAAAAAAAGCACCACATAAATTGGAACAACAGAAAAATACTATATGCACAACATAATCACGAAAACATTACAACAATACAAGGTTTGCTCTTTACTTTTTTGTTCAAAATTCAAGAGGTACTTTCGTGAAGCTCGATTTAATCTTGGCTCGGAAGATGAAATAGAGAGCAAAGAAACAAAAATGACCCATCACATTTCATTACATATGCGCCTTGCATTTCACTGGATAATAGAATGAGAAAATTAAATTAAATCGACTCATTACCAGAAGTACTTCCAAGCTATTGGTTTATTCGCTGCTTGTATGCTGTAAAAGGTTTCTAATCTCAGCTCTCCGCTTCGCAATGTAGCTTTTACCTTTGTCAAAAATCGTAAATTCCGGCTGATCAAGCAGCAGTAGCGTTTCCATGTAAGAATACACGTAAAATGAACCTGTTCCATTAATCCCAATATTACTAATGAGTTTTGATGTGGGCTCATAAACAGCAAGCAATGATGGGAGATCAAGGTCGTCAACATCATTATCAGCAATTTCCATTAGAGGTTCACCACTCTTCCTAAATTCCAGTACTCTTAGTAATGTTGCATTTGGTGAGTAAATAGTGTATAGCTTTGTAAACGACTTTGATACACCATCCTCCATCGACCAAACATAACAAACATTCTTTAGCGTATCCTGATCAAGCAGAACAAGAGACTCCCTTAAATTAGAGATGCTCAAATAATCAATAGACCCGTCGTATACTAAACTATGTGGTAGATTTATTTCTCTGAATTCTTCTGTTGTCAAGTGAAATGAAATAATGAGATTAAAACCTCAAATGCAGCCTCTATAGTACTCATATCAGTAGCAAGCCAATAACATAACCCATCTACAAACTACCTGCGAACAGCCAAACTGAATTGATGTACGAGGGAGATTGTTATATGGAGTTCTCCACACTCCGGTGCTTAATGTAAAAACCTCAACTTGCCATGGGATATTATCAGGTATACTTTCCACCTCCTCCCATCTAATAATATCTGTAATCTTAACAATCTTAGGGTCGGTAGTCTCAGGACAAACCCCGAATCCGAGAAAGGTTGTATAAATGCCATTTGCATCATTAGGCACAACAACAGCAATAGCTTTTCTAATTGAAACATTCCAAAGAACAGCCATTCTCTTTCCATCGACATAAGAACCGAACAAACACAACAAGCCATGAGAGGTGCCGATAAGTCTATGAAATCGGAACATTTTAACCAATACCGGAGGAGTTAGGGAATAACTCTGATGGGGAAAAGTGTCGTCATCAACAACTGAAACATATGTTGGCTCAGAAACGTGTCTATGATCATACCTTACAAGTAGATGATGTTGTTGACTGGTGTAACACTTAATAAAATGAGAGCTGTCAATGAGAGACTTCCATGCTTTAGAGACAGATCGGAACTGAATCAATGAGTTCACAGGGAGCCATTTGATGATTTCCACTTGAATTTCGAAAGGCAACTCGTCTGACATTTTGATTTGAGGATTTTTAATAATTTCTAGGGTTTTTTTTTCAACTATAGAGCAGGAATAGACAATTTGGGGAGGCCATTCTGCAGTCTGCAGTCTGCACAGGTTGAACGATACAGAGGAAAACGACAAATATGGCCCAATATTCAGTCCATCTGAATTAATCTAACAAATATGGCCCAGTAGTTTGGTGTTTTAAATAAATGTTGAGACGTGTTATTGGGCCGTCTAAAAGGTAAAACGTTATTACCATTTTAGTCAATGTTGAGCATCAACACCCAACCCAACATTAACCCCGCCTTTAGCCTAGAATTTTGTAATTACCAATTTACCATGTCCAATAACCTTCTTACATTTTATAAATTTAAGCACTTGATCAAGCACTTCGTTGGTATCACTAAATCTATCACATAAATACTCAAGTCCAACACTTATATACACCTACTTTTAACGCTTAGGCAAAATATAGGAACATAACACAAGAGAAAATGACAACTAATTGCGCTTTATGCCAATGAGTTAGTAGTGGAGTGGTTGGGTAAAGACTTGATGTTCCTTGTGACCCAGGTTCGATTCCTACTCTCATTATTTTCTACAGCATTCAGGTGAAGAGCGAATACGGGTGGCGTCGGTTCGACTTGGATAGGAGGCGAGGTTTTACCGATTATTCCACTGTGGATGTCAGGTAACCGCACATCTGGGAGAGTCAAGGGGCTAGCAGCGGTCAAGTAGTCGACCGTGGCCACAGTGCCCGTGTCACGATGGTTGGCACGTTGTTCCTTACCGTTAAAAAAAAGTAATTGGGCTTTTTACATAGAATCGAGACGGATGAGAGAGAAAATTACAATTATTTTATTGAGGTGCTTGTTAATTTAGACAAAACTAATCAATTAAACTAATGATGTGTTACTTATTGTGTATATATATATATATATATATATATATATATATATATATACACACACACAATTTGAAAATGACAAAATTACACTTTGTGTCCTTAATGTATGACAGAAATTATGAAACGTGCCCTTTAAATTTTTTTTTTTCATTTTATGTCAAAAATTTGCTTTTTTATTGCATTTTATGTCCTTTCTAACTAACTGGGTTAGATTTCTCAGTTAACCTCAAAACCATCAGGGGTATTATTGTCCATTCACCACATTAAGGACACAAAGTGTAATTTTATTCTTTTTTATTATACTTTTATTTGTGAGACCCACCTACCACCACTTCATCTTCAACCTCCACCCACCACCACTTCATATTCAACCTCGAATCTGACACGTGATAGGAAAGGTCAAGCTATTGGTAAACTGCATGTCAAAAGAGTTGGAACTTGATCAAGATAGCTGATGAAAAGGTCAACATATAATAATGAAAATTAAAAGCAATCAAATACTGGATATATTTCAAAACTGGAGCTGCTATTAAAAGACACTTGGAATGTAGTAGAATTGAGAATGCAATTGCAATACTGGTGTGTTTAAGTGTACAAGTCAATAAAGGGATATGGGTCACCTAATGGTGTTTAGTCAACAGAAGTCAAAATCTAGAAAATAGCGGACACCAGGTGATTGAAGGGCATGCCGCAAACTCGATAAGAAGTGATATGAGTTATGAAACCAAATCATCCTGATATTACATACCAGTTATTGTAGATGTATAATTGAACTCCAACTTTTCAATGAATGTAATAAAAATACAAAAAGTTTCAGTTTGTGAATATAAAATCTAAATAAAAAGATACTAAGAAGAAATCAATATTCTATAAAATCATCAGATTAAAAACCATCAAATTCCCATTTGTATCATATTGACCTATGCTTAACTTCTTGTTGAATATCGCAAGCAAATGACTTAATTCATCTTATTATAATTTTTTACTATCTTTCTCCTCTGACTTTGTTCGAGTACTGCTAGCATTAATCTGCATCCGGTTGTTGACTCTTAATAATGTTTGACAATGGACCATTGACTCCGTATTTTAGTTGACTTTTACATTCTAGTGACTTAATCCAGCTTTTGACTTCTGAGAGTAATTGATTTTTAAAATCCTTAACTTCACTCATTTGTTGACTATATGTTGCAGTTGACTTTTGCTTATTACATCTTTAAAATTCCATGTAGATCACTTATTTGAGTATACAGTACAGCTGACCTTTTCCTTACATTCCCGTTACTAACAACTCAATTCCATATCAATTACAGCTTCCCTTAAGCATCCATATATCCTAATGTGTCACATTTAAACATTACAAACCGTATATCAACATAATCATGGATTCAGCATCCGTATATCATACTGGTTACATTTGCACCAAATTACTCTCTGAATCAACATGTATACCAAATCCATTAAACTCAGCATAAAATCGGCATAATCAAGGATTCAGCAGGGTGGACAAGTACATATATTAGCAGCATAATATCCCATGAATAGTTCTGAAATCACATACGTGGAGGTTTGATATCTAACTCGAACTGCTGCTGGACATAAATTGAAGAGTAATGTTGCTGGACAGAAATTGAAGAGTAATGTTGGTAGAAATCAAAACCGATGGTGTTTTGGTAGATGTGGCATACCGTTGGAATCTGAAATCAATGCCATTTTGACAAGCAGCACCCATTGGAATCTGAAACCAATGGCATTTTGACAGGCGGCATACCATGGAATAGGACTTTGCATCCATTGTGTCAAAAGAGGGAGACATGAAAACCATTTACCCATCTTGACCCATCCTTTTCTATTCTTTACTCATTCTGACCCGTTTTTACTTTTTCCTATTTTCCCACTATGAACCATTAAAACTCATATCTAATACAAAACAACACATCACCTTAAAATGAATGTCCAAATCAACCCAAAAACTAATCATTGGGTCAGTTTCGCCACCTCTATAGAGCACACATTGCACAGTGGAATAATTAACAGTTTTCTAGCCATGAAACAACTAACGGTTTTCTTACATAGTTAATTGCAGGATTGTATCAAACATAAAGCTAAAGCGAATCACAGAAGATAAGTTGAATTCAAGTATCCTTATGTTTTGACCACACTATTGAATGGCCATTTTGGAAAATCTTCATTAGAGAAGCAAATCATTAATTTGTCACAATACAAAAAGCAATTAGCAATACAATAAAACCAAGCTGATTATTGTCTCTATCAAGTGCATGCCTTAGTCCCATTAACCATTTAAACCTGCTCGATTTTGACCCGATACACACCACACCAGATGGAACATGTAACTCAAGTTGGCCATCCATATCACAATGACTAGGAATCATATCATAATTCATGATATTATCATCACAAAACTGAATAAATATTGGATAGAAATTCCAATAAATTAAACGAAAAAGAACGGTTGAACATAGAATGCCAGAATCAGGCGATAATAAACGTAATCCATGAACAAAGATCATGTACAGCCATTGTCTAGGAATTTTTCTACAACACACACGCCAGGATACTAAACCATTTCCTCAACAAAAAAAAAAGCACCACATAAATTGGAACAACAGAAAAATACTATATGCACAACATAATCACGAAAACCTTACAACAATACAAGGTTTGCTCTTTACTTTTTTTGTTCAAAATTCAAGAGGTACTTTCGTGAAGCTCGATTTAATCTTGGCTCAGTAGATGAAATAGAGAGCAAAGAAACAAAAATAACCCATCACATTTCATTACATATGCGCCTTGCATTTCACTGGATAATAGAATGAGTAAATTAAATTAAATCGACTCATTACCAGAAGTACTTCCAAGCTATTGGTTTATTCGCTGCTTGTATGCTGTAAAAGGTTTCTAATCTCAGCTCTCCGCTTCGCAATGTAGCTTTTACCTTTGTCAAAAATCGTAAATTCCGGCTGATCAAGCAGCAGTAGCGTTTCCATGTAAGAATACACGTAAAATGAACCTGTTCCATTAATCCCAATATTACTAATGTGTTTTGATGTGGGCTCATAAACAGCAAGCAATGATGGGAGATCAAGGTCGTCAACATCATTATCAGCAATTTCCATTACAGGTTCACCACTCTTCCTAAATTCCAGTACTCTTAGCAATGTTGCATTTGGTGAGTAAATAGTGTATAGCTTTTTAAACGACTTTGATACACCATCCTCCATCGACCAAACATAACAAACATTCTCTAGCGTATCCTGATCAAGCAGAACAAGAGACTCCCTTAAATTAGAGATGCTCAAATAATCAATAGACCCGTCGTATACTAAACTATGTGGTAGATTTATTTCTCTGAATTCTTCTGTTGTCAAGTGAAATGAAATAATCAGATTAAAACCCTCAAATCCAGCCTCTATAATACTCCAATCAGTAGCAAGCCAATAACATAACCCATCTACAACTACCTGCGAACAGCCAAACTGAATTGATGTACGAGGGAGATTGTTAAATGGAGTTCTCCGGTGCTTAATGTAAAAACCTCAACTTGCCATGGGATGCTATCAGGTATACTTTCCACCTCCTCCCATCTAATAATATCTGTAATCTTGACAATCTTAGGGTCGATAGTCTTAGGACAAACCCCGAATCCGAGAAAGGTTGTATAAATGCCATTTGCATCATTAGGCACAACAGCAGCAATAGCTTTTCTAATTGAAACATTCCAAAGAATAGCCATTCTCTATGGAATTGGAACATTTTAACCAACGGTGGAGGAGTGAGGGAAACTCTCTGATGGGGAAAGTCTCGTCATCAGCAACTGAAACATATGTTGGCTCAGAAACATGTCCATGATCATACCTTACAAGTAGATGTTGCTGTTGACTGGTATAACGCTTAATAAAATAAGAGCTGTCAATGAGAGACTTCCATGCTTTAGAGACAGATCGGAACTGAATCAATGAGTTCACAGGGAGCCATTTGATGATTTCCACTTGAATTTCGAAAGGCAACTCGTATGACATTTTGATTTGAGGATATTAATAATTTCTAGGGTTTTTTTTTTCAACTACAAAGCAGGAATAGACAATTTGGGGGAGGCCATTCTGCAGTCTGCACAGGTTGAACGATACAGAGGAAAACAACAAATATGGCCCAATATTCAGTCCATCTGAATTAATCTAACAAATATGGCCCAGTAGTTTGGTGTTTAAATAAATGTTGAGACGTGTTATTGGGCCGTCTAAAAGGTAAAACGTTATTAACATTTTAGTCAATGTTGGGCATCAACACCCAACCCAACATTAACCCCGCCTTTAGCCTTCTAGAGTTTTGTAATTACCAATTTACCATGTCCAATAACCTTCGTACATTTTATAAATTTAAGCACTTTATCAAGCACTTCGTTGGTATCACTAAATCTATCACATAAATACTCAAGTCCAACACTTATATACACCTACTTTTAACGCTTAGGCAAGATATAGGAACATAACACAAGAGAAAATGACAACTAATTGGGCTTTATGACAATGAGTGGTTTGGGAAAGACTTGGTGTTCCTTGTGACCCAGGTTTGATTCTCACTCTCATTATTTTCTACAGAATTCAGTTGAAGAGCGAATACGGGTGGCGCCGGTTCGACTTGGATGGGAGGCGAGGTTTTACCGATTATTCCACCGTGGATGTCAGGTAACCGCACATCAGGGAGAGTCAAGGGGCTAGCAGCGGTCAAGTAGTCGACCTTGGCCACAGTGCCCGGTGTCACGATGGTTGGCACGTTGTTCCTTACCATTAAAAAAAGTAATTAGGCTTTTTACATAGAATCGAGACGGATGAGAGAGAAAATTACAATTATTTTATTGAGGTGCTTGTTAATTTAGACAAAACTAATCAATTAAACTAATGATGTGTTACTTATTGTATATATATATATATATACACACAATTTGAAAATTTTTGTGTAAGACTCTCAGAACTGTACCTCTCAATACAACTCATTGAAGCTTGGTTCTATAAATAGCATAACCCTTTGTTGCATGTAGTGACCTGCTGATCAGGTAACTAGTTTTGTCTGTTATAACCTTCTTTCACTCTTTAATCTCTCCCTCTTTCACAGATCAAACTTCGTCTACCTCTCTAAGATGAATCCCCCTAACTCTCTACCTTATCTCTAAATTTCCTCTTCATATGGTGGTGGTGTTCCGCCTTACGCTACTGGATATAGATAGACTCTAATATTTATTTAATGAAAAAGGCGAATTCTTCATTTGAGAAATATGTATACACCTTGTTCTTTTTTACTGTATAGTGGTCTAGTGGTGTTGGTGATTGCCCTCCAAATAACAATGTGGGTTTAAATCGTTGCATGTCTAAGTTGGTAGGTTGTTTAACGTGTTAAAATAACTTAATTCCTATCCAATCAAAATTTATTTTACAGAAATTATATTTCTTAATTTATAATCATTTCTTTTTGGAAAGTCCATTTTAATGTACATTAACTTTATACTAGTAGAGCCCGCACGATGCGGCGGGGTGGATAGTTTACAAACTTACGCGTAGTATGTAACTCGCACTTCGTGACGGGAGTTATCTGATTTCTCTGGTTGTTTAAGCGATAGATTAAGCGAATAACTCTACATATGTGGGAGTATATACACAATTCGTTACATATACTCAATACTTTATGTATGATTCATTACTCATTGATGTTTCAATACATTAGTGTATAAAAGTGGCCCCTGTGTCATTGTTCTTTAGATGTAGCCTTTGAGTAAAAACTATTTTTTTTTCATATAGTGGTTATTCAATGTTAGGCTGGATGGTGTGGTTTGAAGCCCCTAGGGGCTTCATTGCGCCACATCAGCATCACATATGCACCACGTAGACAAGGGCTCCATTTAATAACTACCAGAAAATAGAATAACGTCCCTCTAATTAGAAAAAGGATGAAACGGAAAAAATATTTAATTGGGTGATGTAAATGGGGCCCATCAGATCAGCCATTAACACTCGTTATTATGATCACAATTGGTAAATGCCCCCCCCCCCCCCCCCCCCCCAAATGATGCCTAGGAAATAGGGGAGGGGCTCCATTTTGGATGAAATGGCTAAGGTGGAGAGGCATTATCCCTCTACACCTGCCAGCTATAAGAGATAGGATTGTCCTTTCTTTTTTTGTTGCTAATGATCTACTAATGAATCACAAAAGGATGGGTTATGGAAATTCTTTTATTGAACTGGGTTGGCGATGGTCCATGAATTGTCACATGTGTAGTGGGTGTTGCTTGACTTTCTGCAGATCCTAAATGTGCAAGTAAAAACAGGAAGTTTAGTAATGAACATTATGGCTAACAAAAGAGTACCGAATATTATGACTATGAATTGGCAAAAATTCGATTCCATATTTGTTATACATGGATTTAGTTTAAAAGCATTTTATTAACATCTTATGTGAGGGAAACACTTTATTAAAACTTTATGAATTCATTTAGGAAGATACTTAAAAGCCTACATATATAAGGGTACCACTTGGACAAATTATTGCATGTCAATTAGTGAAATATTAGCAAGAGCAGTAGCAACAAAAATACCGTTACCATAATTTGTCTTGCATTAATGATCTATTCCAGTCTAGGTCTCAGTGGAGTCTATTACAATTTACGTGTATACCTTCTCTACCATAAAATTAAAAAAAAAATATTTCATTTAACTAAACAACAAACACATTATTAACAAAAAGTGATAAACAAACTAACTCAAATTGACTGATAAGGCTTCTTTATTTTCTACACAAGAGTGAAAGGAAGCAGAGAATCAAAGAGTGCTGAGTGGTTAAGTAGGGTCTAGCTTATCTTATTTTAAACAAAAATCATGCGTAAACCTTATATTCAACACGGGATTAAACATAAATGCATAGTAAATGTTAGAAATCAATACACTTGTTCTTTTCATTTCACTAATATTACAAAGTTTTACCGGTGAACCAAAAACAGAAACTCGGTTCTGGAAGATAATCATCTTCAAATTCGAGGGTTTCCACTTTGTTTTGAACAGTAAGATCTGGCTCATTAAGCAAAAGCATTGTTTCCGGCCATGTAGGGAATCAGATAATATGAAGCCTGTATAGAGTCAAACAAAACAATATCTTTACGTTTTGAGTAAGGCTCATAAACAACTTTGTGACAATGATCTTTTGAAAAATTAATAATAATAGGTTCACCACTATTTCTAAATCCCTTTACTTTTGTACCTCGTGGGCTAACATTAATAGCGAATAGCTTTGTAAATGACTTTGCATCAGCATCCTTCATCATCCATATATTGTAAGCTAGATCATTGGCATGTTCAAGCACAACAAGAGACTCCTTTAGCTTAGACATGTACAAAGTACTTTGATAACTTTGGTGTGTTAAACTATCAGGGAGGTTCACTTACCTAATTCTTCATTAGTGATATCAAATGAAATAATCATATAATCGTACTACACCCACCATTAATATTAAACTCCTCAGCAGCAAGCCAATATATAAACCCATTAATAACCATCTGATCACGCTCAAATTGAATTGATTTACAAGTGAAAATGGTGGTATAAGGACTTCTCCAAGCCCCTGCGCTTAGTGTAAAAACCTCAATTTGTCAAGGGATATAGCTTACACTTTCCATAGCACTCTGACTCCTAATATGTGTCATCTTGACAATTTTCGGCTCAACAGTCTCACGATAAACCCCAAAACCTAAAACAATTGTGCAAATCATCTCATCTGCCACATTAGGCACAACAACCACAACTGCTTTTCTAATCAAAACATTCCAAAGAAGAGATATAAGATATTATGATCTGATCCTCCTGATAGGACAAACACAACAAGCCATGAGAGTAGCCAATTAGGTCATAAACATAATCTAAAAGCCATTGGGCAAAGTGAGGGGAACTCTTTGGTGGGGAAAAGTATGATCATCAGCAATGGAAACATATTATCCTCACAATCATAATAGGTTAGAAAGAGATGTTGCAGGTTTGTGCATTGGCTGCTATAACTCTTAATGAAATCAGCGCTAGTGATCACAAACTTCTATGCTTTCGAGACGGTTCAGAACTGAATCAGGGATTTGACATGAAGCTTTTTCATGATTTCCTTTTGCATTTCGAATGGTATGTTGTATGACATTTTGACTTCGATGGCAGGGGAGATTCTAGGGTTTAGTTTACAAAAGACGTAAGGGAAGACTTGACTTGCGTGTAGACCTGTATTGATTTAATATATTTTAGATGTTATGCTATGTGATGGATAAAAAAATAAGCCTAGGCAGGGGTCACATTGTTTAACGCAAGATTGTTGGGCTTTGTACTTCAACCAAGTTGTTTTAAAGCAATTGTACATCCAATCTGGGCCACCACTACAATCAAGATTCAAGTACATGCTGTGGAATGTGTATAATGCAGGAATACCTGATTAGATTCCCATTGGTTTACATTAGTTTTTATAATTATAAGATAAAAGTGCAACTTACGTCCTATATGTTTAAATGATATCGTAGACGTTGTCCTTAATTTACAAATATTACATTGTATGTCATTTATGTTAATTTTTTTTTCCATCGAGCGGTGTCCTTATTACATAGCCTTGTTAACTTCTAATGTTACACGTGAGGGTATAATGGTCATTTCACTTAATAATAAGACACAGAATTTCAATAATTATAAAACACAATAAAATAATTTTGTAATCTAGATTTTCAAAACGCAATGATATAACACAATGCTAAAACACAATCCGATCCATTGTGTTTTATATCAATACTATAATGTTTTAAAGATAAATACAAACACACGTTTTTATGTTGTAATCCATTGTGTTTAAAAGATCAATACTATAATGTTTTAAAGATATATACACACACATACATACACACACATGAGAAAGAGTTATTAGAGGAGATTACCTTGCATGGCCATAATAGCCTTAAAAAGTCAGATGTCTTTTTTTATAAGTATTTCACTCATTTAATCTTAATCATCCATTGTTTAATCTAGTGGCTACAAAGCCTTCTTACGCTTCCTAGAGAAAACCAACCAAATTCCTAGTATATAATTTGACCCTCTAACATGATAATGTATATAAAACAAATTTTGTCAAATTTTGTTCCTTCTAAACGAATCAAATGCAAAATCCACATTTAATGGTTTGTTTTATGATGTGCGGCAGTGCGGTGATGGGTTTTGAAAGTTATGGTTAAAGTTAGTAACAGAATTGAAATTTCTTCCAATAGCCACATTTATGTAAAAATTGTCATCTAACTTCAAGCTAAACATTTAACACACAAAATACACTAGGCATAATAATATCGGTCAAATAAAGTGAAAGATGAATCAGTGAATCAACTTAACTAATTTGGAATGTAAATTGCTTTATTATAAAAAGTATGCACTTTATGCGTGTGCGTGCGTGCGAACGTGTATGCGTATATATGTGTGTGTGGGTGTGTGGAGATAGGTTCGGTTTGGAACTTGTTTGAAGTCTCGAACATTAAACTGAATTGCAACCACCATTTCTCAGTTTGGGACAACTTTGTACTACAACCGGTTCAATTTCAGCTTGGTTCGTCTGTTCCAGTTCATTGATGTGTGGTGGTTTTAGCAAATTAGAAAGGTCCCATTTCCCCGGTGCAAAAACTTGATGTTTTAAATCCAAACTGTTGGGTCTGCTAAACCGGAGAAGAACAGATGAAGTGAAAAACCAAAACATACTAAACATCTGATCCTCAATAAAACGGTATTTTGCATACAAGATCCTCCCAAAAGACTGCTTACACTAACAACTGTTGTTCCTTAACAACTGCTGTACAAACTGCTGCTTACAAAGACTGTTGAAGAAACTACTGTCTACTAAAGGTCTGATGAAGATACAATGTCTGTTGGAGCTAACAACACTTAGGCTCCAATAGATGATTCAAGTAACAAAGTTAATTCCATCATCTGTTATACATCAGAGGTTTAGTCTTCAGAGTTTTCAATGTAACAATGTTTATATTAGGGCAGATGTTTTATGTTGTTATTTCTGTTAGATGTCACTGTCATAGGTGATTTCAGCCTTAGGTCATTAGAGCTTTAGTTTGTTTTTAAATAGAACAGTGCCTGTACTGTTCTATTCATCACTCTAAAAACATTCTCTTGTACAAAGTTGTGAGTGATCGGGCTGAGGGGGAGATTGTATCTTGTACTGAAATCTGTGATGACTTATAATAGTACTTGTTAAAAACAATTATCCTGTTTGTTATGATTTACAGTTTATATTTCCGCTGCACTTTCCATTATTATTCACCTTCATTATTGTTTCATTTATTAAACTTCATAACAAATCAAACTCAGATCCTAACAATTGGTATCAAGAGCTTGGTCAATTAAATTCGATCTAATCAATCAATTTAATATAAATAGATCAGCTCAAATTTATTGATATCGCTTTGTTTGTCGGATTGAAAACAGAGTAAAAGTTTATTTACATTTAAAGTTTTTTAAAACACACTTTGTTTTATAAACAATCAGAGAATGGATTCAATCAATCATGATCCACATAACATTGGCACAAGCAACAAGCCACCGATGCTTGTCAGATCTGAATACAATATCTGGAAACGTCGGATGAGCCATATTCTAGCTCAACAGAACACTGGGTGCTGGAAGTCGGTTATCTTCGGACCACATGTTCCGATGGTGCCGAGTACCGAAAATCCCAAGGTTCAAGAGCCAAAGAAGCTTGAAAACTACTCCAGCAGGATTTTCAGAAAATTGAGTTACATGCCAAAGCCTTCAGTATTATGGCCATGGCTCTACCAAATGATATATATGCTGGGCTGTTACACTGTAACAGTGTGTAGGAGTTATGGATGCTTTAAAAGAACAATTCGATGGAAACTGATGAGGTTATTGAAAACAACCGTCAAATCTTAAATCAACAATATGAAACATTCAGTCATGTGAAGGGAGAGTTAGTAACTCAACAATTTGAGAGGTTTAATTGTTTAATTAGTGAACTAAAACTGGTGGGTCTAACTTACCCAAAATCAACATTAAACCATAGGTTTTTAAGATCACTACCGGATAATGAGGACACTATTTCAATTGTTATGAGAAACTCAATTGGTTTTAAGGACTTATCTCTGACCCAGCATCATGGTAAGCTTTAAAATTATGAGAGAGAGAGAGAGCTTAACCAGAAAAGAAGCTTTAGGATTCTGGAAAAGTGTCTGATGATTATGTGTTTGGGAATACAGCACTTTTGGGTCAGGATGAGATGCCTGGTAACAGTAAGGATCAGGGTTATGACATTATATTGACATAACTTCTGGATTTAACTCTGATTCTTATTCACCTAACTATGCTTTTGCAATAAGTGGTGATATCTAGGAATCTGACAACATGTCCTTTGAGTATAATGACCTTCAATATTTTGATCCCCTTGGACTTAGAAGAAATAGACATTTTACACCAATTGGCTCTGCTTAGTGATAGAACTAACAATTTCTATAAGAAAACTGGCAGAAGATATCCAGGTTTACATGGTAGTCAAAAGTGGGATTGATAAATCTAAAATTAAGTGTTACAAATGTCACAGAATGAGTCATTTTGCTAGGGAATGTAGGAGTCAAAATGGAACACCTATGATTTACCTATCCAAATCAAAGCCTCAGACAGACACTTATCAATTTTCCCAAAATACCCCT
>JAUTDX010006292.1:0-15656 GCA_030844895.1 Ambrosia x helenae
TTTTTGTTTGGAAACAAACCTATACGTTTCAATTCAACTGTATAAATTTTAGTTAGCATACGTTCAACGTATATTCAGTTTGAAACGAGTTTGGTCGATTATAGTCTATACGTCATCATGTTGTGTATGTGCCGCCGCAACGCGCGGCGGCAAAAAACTAGTTAGAAATAAAAATGACATATATACTCTCATATGTTTGTATGTGAGGGGACTTAACCATTAAATGAACCTTGTTATTAATAAAAGGATATTTCTTGCAAAAAAGTTAAAAAATAAACAAAGATAAAAATAAACGATCATTTGGCAACTTTTAAACATAAAGGGCGTTTTCTCGTAATTTACTGTTTATATTGGTGTGAGACACGAAACAAATAGGATTTACGCTATGTTCTAGAGTTTCATTTAAGAGAGGAAGAGAAAGGAATCTCTCCTTATCTTCCTCTCTTTCCTTTCTCTCGTGTTCCTTCCAAATTGGAAAGACAAGATTTATACCTAAAAACCTCACTATTTTCCCTTTTCTTCCAATTTCCTTTCTTTTCCTCTTCTAAATGAAACTCTAAAACAGAGCGTTAGTGAGTAGCTAAACTGTAATTTTAATATATTCTAAAAACATCCGTATATTTAAGTCTAATTTTTGTTGATATTAATCTTTTTGGATTATCTAATATCAAATTATTTTCAGCGATCCAAAATGATAGTCGACAGACAGCAATTCTTGTACTCCTATTCTGTTTAAGGGGGGACGGGGCGTTACCAGAATTTAGCCATGGGTACCACACTACCAGCACGGTAACATCGCCGCCACACTTACTGGTAGGGGTCCCGTGAACCAATTTTGGTTCCTCTAACAGGCTGTAGTGTGGTACGGTCTAAACTTTTAGGTGTTTTTATTCCTTTTTTGACCGTTTTAATGTTATTAATTGTTTTTGACTTTAAAACGGTCATATTTGTGACCGTTTTTATCTTTAGGTTTATAAAAACACAATTTATTCCCACGGTTTGAATCAAAAACATATAAATTCATATCAATACTTCTAAAAAATGACTGACATTAACGTAGAAGATGTTCAAGTAATCGTTCCCCGCTCGAAGTCCACCTGATTTTACACTCAGGCGATAGTAGCCTTGATTTCTGATGGACCTTGCACGACAGGCAAAGGAAGACACAGCAACATCTAAGAAACGATACGTGCCACGTGATCGCGAGGGAGGCTATGCGCGGTTAATAAATGACTACATTGCTGAAGTACCAAAATACACCGACGCACAGTTTAAAACAAAGGTATCGCATGTCGAGACGTCTATTTATACGTATTGTAGCAGATGTTGAAGCAAACTTCGAATGGTTCAGAGAGAGCATGGACGGTCGGTTTAGAAAGAGTTTTACACCCATGCAAAAAGTATCTTCAGCAGTGAAACAACTCGCAATCGGTAATCCTCTAGACGAATACGATGGTATTTATGTATGTCTGAGAGGACGTCGCGCGAATGTTTACAATTTTTTTTGCAATGCCGTCATTAAGTTATACGGGCTGAGTTTTTACGAAGACCAACAATCCACAACATTGCATGTTTGTATGAAGCACACGAAGAAAGACATCACCTTCCCGCATGATCGGTAGCATTGACTGCACTCATTTAGTGTGGCGAGCATGTCCTAGGGAAATTACAAGGACAATATATGCGAGGCGATCACCAATACCCTACGATCATGCTAGAAGCGGTTGCTTCGCAAGATCTTTGGTTTTGGCATGCCCCCCCCTCGCGGTTCACCGAACGACATAAATGTCCTCCAATAATCCCGGTTTTTCTTACCTAATGAAACGGTACGGCGCCACAGTGTCATTTACTTTAAATGGCCACTTATATAAACGTGGATATTATCTTACGATGACATCTACCCAACCTGGTCAACGTTTATGAAAGCGTTTCGATATCCCACCGACCCTAAGAAAAGAAATCCGTTAGGCGCAGAGTCGGCAAGGAAGGATGTTGAGTGAGCGTTCGGAGTATTAAAGGGGAAATGGGGAAATTACCGCACGACCCTTGAGGCCCAAAACCGTTGCTAGGTGTAGCGTCATCGTCTATACGTGCATGATATTGCACAATATGATAATTAAAGACGAGGGGCGTGTGATAATCACCGGTCCACATACACGATCCCCCAATCCAACCGTTCTTCGACGAGCAAGCACTTGGGAGTTGACAGAGTCCGATACGCATTTCCGACTTCGAAATGATCTCGTGCAACATCTAGACGGACTTGATCTACCGTACCTCGACGTGGAAGACTCCGAATAGTTTTTCTTTTATTTAGTTTATTTTTAATTTATGTGTATTTGTATTTCTATTTTTATTTGCTTTTGTTGTAAGTTTATTTAATTTTATAAATAACATGTTAATTAATGTTTCTTAAAACTAAAAAATAAAGATTTCAGTGAAGTGAATCAGTTAAATGCTGCTTACAAAAAACTGATTCAGTGAAGTGAAGTAGCAGTGCAAGATTGGTTGAAATCAGTGAAAGAAAAAACAAACACAAAAATAGAAACTTGTTTCAATTATTTCATAATAATTCATGTTTTTATGCTTATCATGGATCAATATATCATAAACATCAACGTGACCTCAATTCTTTCACAGGTTCTGTATACATCATATCACATCTAAGAAGAAATAACAACCACTTTTGCTCGGGAGAAAAATAAAATAAAGTTGCGAAAAATAGAGTTAGATGGTGATAACTATTAAAAAATAGAATCGAAGGTAGGAAAGATTTTATGTGAAAGGTGTAGTTTCTATAAATGTCATGAGTTGTTGCAACTACAACTCTGCAAACCGAGTAAATGGTCTCAACAATCGAGACTGAAATACTCTAAATTGGTTTAAATGCCATCTAGCTCCTTATTTTAACCACATGTACAAACTACTATTGTATTTTTTTTTAACTGTGATGGCTGCGATAGTTAAGCTCTGTCTCAGATTACATTGTCTTAACCAAACCCGTGCTGATGTATCAGACTTGATTACAACGTTCTCCCAGAAACCGTACTGCCTCCACACAAGTTTCCTCGCTAGAGTAACAACAAAGTGAAAACAAAATCGATTGGGGTGGTGACACATGTCAAATATTAAAAATATTATTACACACACATACTCCTATCTATATCTATATATAATGAATCGATCGGGTGGTCACACTGCTGAGATCATCCTATTCTTAAATTCCCGCAAAAAAAAGGTTATAAATAACTCAATTAACCCAATATTTATTAATTTATAATCTTTATCTTTATTATTTATTTACTATATTTTTCTTTATGTTTATTATTACATTACTATATAATAAAAAAAATCTTATGATTATCTTAATTCTCTCTCATGTTAAATAAATATTATTAAATCATAACTAAATGAAATTGAAAATGAGGTTCTGTTTTCATCGCGAGTAGAATAGGTCAAAACCAATCGTTTTTGAAAAAGCTACACCTTCAAGACCACCACCTATTGCCCTACAATAGCTGCTTCTGCCTCTAATCCTCATCCAAACGTATATTTTCTATTCACTATAAATTTTCATTCTTATTCACATGACTAAGCTACATCTTCAGGACGACCGCCTCAATCACGCCATATACTATGGTTCTTCTGCCTCAGCTTCTCATCTAAACGTACATTCTATCTTTAATATATATTTTCATTTTTATTCATGTTGGTGGTGAATATTTCAAGAATGAGTTTGCGAATTATTCTAGTTTACATCCTAGGGATATTTATAATACTATTGTGTTCAGGATATAATTGTATAATGTATAGAGTAAACAACACGGATGGTCCCTGTGGTTTCCTCAAATTTAAAGTATGCTCCCCAGCTTTTCAAAATTACACATATAGGATTTGTGCTTTGTATTTTGTTGCATCGATAGTCCCTGACTTGGATGGAAGTTAATTTTTTCAGTTAAGTCCATGCAAAATTACTATATTACCCCTTTTTATAAAAAAAGTATTATAAACTTTCTCTCTATCTCACTGCTCTCTCACAATCCCCAACCACCACCACCATCTTCCCCAACCACCACCACTACCACCTTTCAACAAAACCTTCCACTACAACCACCATCAATCAGATTGATTACCTAAGCAACCATGATTCAATCAAACTCAAAACTAGTAAAATAAAAGATAAAACATTGTGTGTTCATCTGTTTTTCCTGAATTCCGTGCAGACGTTTTGCTTTTAAACAATGGGACACCTCAAAGGGAGCCAAGTGTTATGGGGGCAGAGACACCTGGATGTGGTATGTTCAATTGATTTTTATTAGTTTTCTATTAAGGTCGATTGCAAACATTGTATTGTTCTGTGTTTGAATGCTCGAGTATAATAACACCTTTTGTTTTAGGAGAAACATAGGTTAACGACCGAATCATCTAACGATTCAAATGCCTCTAGATCGTTGAGCCGTCAAAAAATCTTGACCTTTGAGATGTAGTCAAAGACTCGATGCATAGAGAAGCCCGTGGGTTATCACATAACATTGTTATGGAAAAAGATTCAAATAATTGGTATCATGATGACCCTAGAGAACTTTGAAGATCTAATTTTGCAAATTTAGAGACAAAATTTCATCTTCTGTATGTAAAGATTATCCTCGTTTACATTGAGGTTGAAGAAGAAGGTGGCTGGATGATGATGCAGGTGGACAGTGGTGGGAGGTGGTGGTTGTTGAGGTGGACGGTTTGGTTGATGATGAAGAAAAGGTATTGGATGATGATGGAGGTGGACGGTAGTGGGAGGTGGTGGTTATATAAATGGACGGTTGGGTTGATGATGAAGAAGAGGTAGGGTTAAGAAGGGGTGATAGTGATTATTTAATTTATTTATATTTTTATATAGTGAGGGTATTTTAGTCACTTTACATGACTTAACTGAAAAATTTTAACAAAGTTAGCTGGTAGGGACCAAAGTGTTATAAAATGTCAAAGTTGGGGACCATTGAAAATAGATGGGGGCATCTGTGCAATTCGTGCAAACCACAGGGACCATTCGTGCAGTTTACTCTAATGTATATTATGTATATCTTGAGTATGACTAATGATCCTTGTCGAATTAAATCATCTATGCAGGCTCAATTCAACTAACTAGTTGAAGACTCGGTCAAGCACATATTTCGGCAATTGGTTGATACCTGTTTGAAGTCCTGGGAACGAGAAGGAAGCTTGAAACGGCTGCAAGGACTTAGTATAAGTAATCCCGAATGTTCTGGAGTGTTAGTTATTTCATTTTACTGTAAATAGGACCATGAATGATTGTTTTAGGCACTGGTTTTCTTTCTAGTTTCACTAATAGCTTGCACTTGAACACTTACAACACACAAACTCATTGTAACGCTTAGAAAGATCGTTCCTTGGTTTCCAAAGTTGTATCTGTTTTGGTAAAAAATTAACAATTAAATTTTGTATTCCAAATTAGTAAGTGAGGTATAGTGCTACAACAGTTTTAATAAACTTGTAAATAATATCCTAAGAAAATCGTTTCACTGTTTGTAAAGATAAACTCTTTACAACTATAAAGCTATATCCTTATAATATCACTGTAGTAGTAAATGATATCTTTAGGATGAAACAGACGAAAATAAAGGAAATAATGCAACAAATAGCACGCGATGTACGAGGAAAGCCCTTGATCAATCTAGATCGCCGGCATAAAACCTCGGGACGAATCAAAGGCCCCTGCCTTGATGTTTTTATTAAAAGAATTTTTGAAGTACAACTGTGAAAACAACGGAACAATCAACTAAAAGTGTTACAAGTAATAACTGTGTAGTGAGTGGATGTAAGACTCGTCCCGAATTACCAAGGCTTAACGCCCTAAACCACGGGATTTGTTGTCTAAATAAAAACGGGGTTAACTTAAACTTTGAGAAAATAATCATGTACTCAAAAGTTTTGTCGTGATCCATAGGGTCAATCAAATTAAAACGATGTTCACATCTCATGAAAGGGTTTACAATCCCATTATATCGTTTACGTGTATTTATTTTCCAATTAAAGTGTAACCCCATATTGTTCGAAACTCAAAATCGAATGTGTGGAAGCGTGTTAATAATCTTGTGCATGTTCGGTCCTCGTAAACGGCTTGATCTTCTTCCCATGCTCCTTAAGATTGGTACCTAGGGTTACACACGATTAAATAACCCGATTAGTATTGACAAACGTGAGTTTAAATCAGATTAACATATTCTTATAGTCGTTACACGTTGAAACGGAACGAACTTGGCCAACGGCCCCATATCAAGAGAATAAACTGTTGCACTATTTGCGCAGCAGCTGTTCGGGTCGCTTTTTTCCTTCTAAAATCCATAATCTGGATTCGACTTTCAAATAAGAGATGTCCTTCATTCAATACCTTTCCAGGCATATAAAAAACACCTCCTAACGATTTTTCTATGATTTTATACGAATTTTTGAAAATCAGCCTATCTGCATGTTGATGCTGGCTTGCAGCTCGCCGTACCCTACGGCCGTCAGGCTAGGGGTTAGCGGCAGCAGTGGCTGGTCATTTTAGCTTGTTTGGCTTACTGCTCGCAGTAACCTACGGCCATCAGGCCAGGGGTTACGGCCAGCAGGCTCTGAATGGCTCGTTTTCGTACAACTTTCTAGCACCCATTTGACCCGGATGCACCCGACCATTCATGGGAGTCCAATGCTCACCCTTGGTGATTTATTTGATCAAATTTTCATGGTTTAACACTTATTTACCTTCATCCTTTATCAAGATTAACGTGGTCCATTAAGAGTTAGATTAGCAAAAGGATTCTTTCGTGGAAACGACAAGTGCACGGATTCAACACCCATAGCACCTTGATCGTTCTATGTCTCAATATCTTTCCTTTTTGCACTCTTGTCCTATGTGGTACCAAAACCAACGAGATGAGCGGTTGTTATTTGGTCGAGTCTTGTCCTTGTCACCATTGCGGCGAGGATCCCATAACTATGATTCTTTCAATCATTTTCCTTGGTTTTTCCCTCGCCCGGTCAACTCCCGGCAAGACTCGATTATAGATAATCACATCCACACATCTCATGGTGTTGAAACCTTAATGCCACCATTCTAATTTAACAAGCTACAACGTATCTATATGACTCTAAGTCGTAGGCGACTTACCCGACATGCTTCCAACCTTCGACCAAGGTTGATTTTATCGAGTTGCATTCGAATACAAGCTTCCTAGTGAAGCTCTTGTGATATTGTTCAAGCATGGGCAAATACATCTAAAAGTATATAACTTGATTTTTTTAAACAAGCATAAGATATCGAGTAACTTACCTTTGTGCATGTTCCTACCCGTGCATTTCCTTCGATTCTAGGCAAAGCCTCCCTTTTTTTTTACTACCTAGTAGATTGTAATCCACCTAGGTTGTTAGGATCATAATTAACAACATGGTTACACATGATCAATCAACCTTTTACTAGTTTTTACCATGTTCAACACATTTATCGTGTTTTAGTCCAAATTCATTCATTTGGACATTCTAACAAACACTTGGTGGGCATGCATTATCAAGACTAAAATTTTGGGTGTTTTATGAGCCATTTGCCTATCAATCAAGTATTCAGCCTTGATTCATCATAAGATGACAATTTTACAACCCAAATTCACATTCTTAGTTCCAAAACAATGATTTTTAATTTATGAGCACACATGTTGCTCATACCCATCAATACTCACCAAGTTACTTTAGGGATTTCACCCAATTTAATAGACTAGCATGAATTCAACAAAATGTGTTGGGATTAAGGTTCCCTTGGACTAGAGACACCTTCCCCAACACCCAATTCGACTTTTTGTAAAAACCCTAGATTATCAACTTGTCATGCAAGCTATAATACATGAAATATGATGAAACAAAAGTTACCTAGTGATTACATGAGGTTTGTAGGTCCGATTTCTTGCCATCCCAAGCAAAAGCCCCTTGAATTGAGCTTGATTCAAGCTTGTTTATGAGTTTTTAGGGTGTGGTTTGATAGAGGGTGTTTGGGTCGTGAGTTTTTGAGCAAGGGAAATGCATTCCCTGCATTTTGTCCAAGTTATAAAGCCAAGTTTCATTACTTGGCAGGTTCAGTCCCTCCAGGTATGTATTTTGGTTAACTTTTGCAAACCCCGTTAGTTTTATACAACCTTTTATATTGTTATTCACCTAACGTGAGTAACGAGGTTAGTTCCCAACTATTGTTAATCCGAGATTATTTAGTATCATAACTTGGTATTTTAAGACGGTTATTACCCTTATTAGCATAAACGCTAATTATCGAATTTTGGGGTGTTACAACTCTACCCCCCTTAGAAAGGGTTTCGTCCTCGAAACTGGATATATATATGAATTCCCATGCGTCGCGCCTCATGGTTAACCTTGAGTTTTATCCATAAATGATGAGGGTTATCTTAATGGAATTTCATTTTGTCTCTAGACTTTTGTATAAACATTCATTTACCCTTATCGGGAATTATTCTAGATTAGGCACCCGCAGGTGTCATTGTTTGCCTAGGAGTCATTGATTTAACTCCCTTGTGTGTCTGGAACCCTTAAGTCTCCGAGGGCTTAGAGTATTCATTCGATTATTCACTCTACTTAGAATCGTTTTTTTTTTTTTTTGCACTGAGGCATACATTGGATTTGGCTATCATGACGGCTTCCTGAAAGTCGTCACCCATAATAAACGTGGTTTTAGTTTCAGATTGCTTTTGGCTATAAGGCCTCCTATAATGCCATGGTTTTACCGGAAAGCATCGAGTCATTTCCATGCCTCACGTTTACCGCGTGTCCTTTCTGATAGTGTTTTCACCTGCCACTAGGCTTAGTTATATTTAGGCATTCCTCCAGGTCTAAGTTGTGACGACTACACTTGACCCATTTGAACCTTCAAGTGATCGCTTGGCTATCACTAGACTATTAATGGGTCATCATTCGTTTTGTTACTATCCGATTGCCAATTATGTGAATAGTTAATTCATCCGAGTTTTCAGTTACAAATAGACTTAGTTTCCTAAGTCACATGTTTTAGTTAGTCATCCAATCTCAGGACTGGGACTTATGATGTGTTTCTACACACCGTCTATCAAACTTATGAGTTAAGATTTGTTGGACTTTATAAAAAGTCCAACTTTCATTTAACAGTCTGTAATAGCCCAAGGTAACTCGTATCGTATATTGTCCGCTTTACCCGCCCAGCCGTATTAGACTGTGACCCCAGGGTTTTTGCATTGGCCTCACCCCCAAAGGACTGGCCAAAACGCGTACAACGGAGAATGTATCACACCCCTTATAAGGAAGTGTTTGTTTCCTTTTCCCAACGATGTGGGATCTTACAACGTGCATATGTCCTAGTTCAGTGCTAGGCTAGTATTTCGCATTACTCATTTAGAGTTAGACTATTTTATGGAATCCTCCATATAATACCTCAGATAGCAATTCGCCTATCTCATTCATTCTTTAACTTACATTGGTGTTATCTAATCCGAGTTTTAGTATGTGAGTTTCACTCTTGGTTTAAATAAATTCTAGGCGACTGATCACCTATTATCTTTTGCCCCAAAGCCTCGGGCTTTTAGGATTTTTATCCTATCAAAAGAATTATTATAGGGTTCGTGACCCTTTCTTATCAAGCCTTTCAAATTTATATTTCGAGCTCTTGCAAGCATCTTATTTGAGATTTAACCCGAGTCTTCCGACACTTTTAGTTATCTAGGTATTATTTCGTATATAAACACCCCGTCTTCACGTCCGCCTCCGGATTATTATTATTATTATATATTTTTTATTTAATTCCTCGGAACACTTTGAATTCAAGGAAATTCCGTTATTGGTCTAGCCTTGTAGGGCCCGTTACTGAACTATGACCCGTTTCTGCTTATTTGTGTCCTTTAGGACTAATTGACCATTAGAACAATTCAGTGTTTCATTAAAAAAGGTTCTTACTCGTCTTTGCTTCATGGTGTTATATTACCATGTTTATTCACACAAGTCTACTTACTTGTGTCTTCTTATTTAGGATTCGTATGCATAGTGGTCTAGTAGACCGCATTTGGTTTAAGACATTGCCTTCACTTTTGCAATTCTTAGCCATCTATATATTTTATACTTCTGATTGTCCGTTCACCCATCATGTGCTAAGGCCGCTCTGTTTGCTTTAATGTGCCTCAATTAGGTCATATCATTTATCTTTGTTTTTATACGATTGAAGCTAGTGGCTGTGATCGTTTTCTGGGTCAGGGTCCGCCCACGACTTCTGGGGTCTCCTACGAGCCCTTCTTTATTTAGCGTTTAAATTCTTCTTTTATTTAACAAGTCGTTTCATGGTCTAAAACCATGTGTTTAGTTCAGTTTCGTGTGAATCATAGTTCACGCTTGCCCTGCGGGGTTCTATTCTCATTTGCATTCTTGTTTAGGAGACGCATAGTCCTTGGTTTCCCGTGAGCTTTCGCAGGTCGTTATGATTTAGTGTGATACTTAGTTCACATTTGCCTGTAGGCTTTCACGAATCTAATACGAGTCAAGTTTAAATATATAACTTAACCTTAAGCTTAGCCCGAATCTTGGCTTTTGTTTTACCTCAGTACAGGGTTCATGTTGGAATATGAGCTAGCCCTCGAGCGTGGTTTAGACTCGTTAATAGTTTACCCTTTAGATGAGGTTCAGATAGGTTTGTGATTTAATCCCTGATTAAGGTTCAATTCCATTTGGGAATTCACCTTCGGTTAATATTCGAATGCATTTATGACTTAACCTTGGGTTAAGGTTCAAGTCTATTTGTGGATTAACTCTTGATTACGATTTGAGTGTGTTTACGACTTAAACCATTAATTAAGGTTCAAGTATATTTGTGAATTTAACCTTCTATAAAGGTTCAAATGCGATTATGACTCAACCTTGATTAAGGTTCGAGTCTGTCTACGGATTAACCTTTATTAAGGTTCAAATGCGATTATGACTCAACCTTGATTAAGGTTCAAGTCTGTCTTTGTTAAGTTTCTAACGTGATTATGACTTAACCTTGGTTAAGGTTCAAGTCTTATCACGGTTTGCGTAACCGTTGTGGTAATACTTTTGGCTTTATGGCCTCCCAGATACGTACGCATTGGTTTTACATACCCGGTCTACCGACCTCACAGAGCGTTTGGAAATGCTCCTATGATGTAGTACTTCATGGGTTGTACCTTAGAAGACTTTACATGCCCTTGTCCTTGACCCGGTCCTTATCACATGAAAGGTAGACGTGTAGATCACGAGAAGCCCACCGTACCATGTGTTTTAAACACTTACTTGGCCAGGGTAAGTAATTCGCACATGGTGCAGTGATCTTGTCGTGCTCACCACGGTACTTTCCAGATGAAAAATTTCCAGTCATGTGTTCATTTGTACTCTTTTTGTCTAAAGTTTGTCAATTAAGTTTTCTTTGCCCTTGAGTAATTCTTTTGAATTCATGCGGGGTTCTTGTCATTTTACGGTTTGCGCAACACGTACACATGTGACTGTTGCTTATTTGTGTTTATATCTTTTGTTTAGATCTTTTCTAGGTTGATAATCCCTACGTTTAGATATTTCATTGACACGTGTTTAATCATGTTATCCACGTGTTTCAGCCAATTTAATTTACTATAGAATAGAATTGCTTACCGGGATTTGAAGATCAAGCTTGAACCGAACGCCCTTCACATTTGAGCACACGGTTTGAGTCCAAGCATCCAATCCAACACTTGAATCCCTCAAACCATGGCTCTGATACCACTTGTAAGACCCATCCAAAATTACCAAGGCTTAACGCCCTAAACCATGGGATTTGTTGTCTAAATAAAAACGGGGTTAACTTAAACTTTGAGAAAATAATCATGTACTCAAAGTTTTGTCGTGATCCATAGGGTCAATCAATTTAAAACGATGTTCACATCTCATGAAAGGGTTTACAATCCATTATATCGTTTACGTGTATTTATTTTCCAATTAAAGTGTAACCCCATATTGTTCGAAACTCAAAATCGAATGTGTGGAAGCGTGTTAATAATCTTGTGCACGTTCGGTCCTCGTAAACGGCTTGATCTTCTCCCATGCTCCTTAAGATTGGTACCTAGGGTTACACACGATTAAATAACCAGATTAGTATTGACAAACGTGAGTTTAAATCAGATTAACATATTCTTATAGTCGTTACACGTTGAAACGGAACGAACTAGGCCAAACGGCCCCATATCAAGAGAATAAACTATTGCACTATTTGCGCAGCAGCTGTTCGGGTCGCTTTTTCACCTTCTAAAACCCATAATCTGGATTCGACTTTCAAATAAGAGATGTCCTTCATTCAAATACCTTTCCAGGCATATAAAGAACACCTCCTCACGACTTTTCTATGATTTTATACGAATTTTTGAAAATCAGCCTATCTGCATGTGGATGCTGGCTTGCAGCTCGCCGTACCCTACGGCCGTCAGGCCAGGGGTTACGGCCAGCAGGCTCTGAATGGCTCGTTTTCGTACAACTTTCTAGCACCCATTTGACCCGGATGCACCCGAGCATTCATGGGAGTCCAATGCTCACCCTTGGTGATTTGTTTGATCAAATTTTCATGGTTTAACACTTATTTACCTTCATCCTTTATCAAGATTAACGTGGTCCATTAAGAGTTAGATTAGCAAAAGGATTCTTTCGTGGAAACGACAAGTGCACGGATTCAACACCCATAGCACATTGATCGTTCTATGTCTCAACATCTTTCCTTTTTGCACTCTTGTCCTATGTGGTACCAAAACCAACGAGATGAGCGGTTGTTATTTGGTCGAGTCTTGTCCTTGTCACCATTGCGGCGAGGATCCCATAACTATGATTCTTTCAATCATTTTCCTTGGTTTTTCCCTCGCCCGGTCAACTCCCGGCAAGACTCGATTATAGATAATCACATCCACACATCTCATGGTGTTGAAACCTTAATGCCACCATTCTAATTTAACAAGCTACAACGTATCTATATGACTCTAAGTCGTAGGGCGACTTACCTTGCATGCTTCCAACCTTCGACCAAGGTTGATTTTATCGAGTTGCATTCGAATACAAGCTTCCTATAGTGAAGCTCTTGTGATATTGTTCAAGCATGGGCAAATACATCTAAAAGTATATAACTTGATTTTTTTTAAACAAGCATAAGCTATCGAGTAACTTACCTTTGTGCATGCTCCTACCCGCGCATTTCCTTCGATTCTAGGCCTCCCGAAGCCTCCCTTTTTTTTACTACCTAGTAGATTGTAATCCACCTAGGTTGTTAGGATCATAATTAACAACATGGTTACACATGATCAATCAACCTTTTACTAGTTTTTACCATGTTCAACACATTTATCGTGTTTTAGTCCAAATTCATTCATTTGGACATTCTAACAAACACTTGGTGGGCATGCATTATCAAGACTAAAATTTTGGGTGTTTTATGAGCCATTTGCCTATCAATCAAGTATTCAGCCTTGATTCATCATAAGATGACAATTTTACAACCCAAATTCACATTCTTAGTTCCAAAACAATGATTTTTAACTTATGAGCACACATGCTGCTTATACCCATCCATACTCACCAAGTTACCTTAGGGATTTCACCCACTTTAGTATAATAACTTGGTATTTTAAGATGGTTATTACCCTTATTAGATAAACGCTAATTATCGAATTTTGGGGTGTTACAGTGGAGTAAATAGCTAAAATGAAAAAGCAGTGAGTGTCCCTAAGTGATCATCTATGGCCCCTTTTATACTAACAAAGAAAGTAACTAACATCGTTACAAATTCAGGATAGTTTATACTTAGTGTTCATAACCGTTGCAACCCTTCCTCTCTTCCCATGTCTTCCAACGGGCATAAACTGATCTCCCGAGATTCAAGCAGAATCTAGTCTTTAGTAATTCAGTTAGACTTGACCTGCACAAAGAGTTTTAATGACGAAAGACCGTTAGTCATCTCCAGGATATATTTAGCAGACATTACATAAGCATATTCTAAGCATAATACTATCTTAACCATCCGATCTGAACCACAAACCTTAACTGGAGGTAAACCACAAACCGATCTGAACCTCACCTAAAGGATAAGCGGGGAACGAGTCTAACTGCACTCGAGAGCTAACTCGTATCCTAACATGAATCCGGTACTGAGGTAAAACAGAAGCCAAGATTCGAGATAAGCTCAAAGTTAAGTTATACTTAAACTTGAGCCATGACGAAATCGTGAAAGCCTACGGGAAAATGTGAACTATATGTCACCCTAATCATAATGAACCCGCACTACTAGAAAATAGGCCTAATGCAACTCTTTAGAAGCAACCCTTTTAAAAAGGTTGCATTATCTGAAAAAAAGGTTGCATTAGCTAAAAAAAAGGTTGCATTATCTAAAAAAAGGTTGCATTAGGTCTAATGCAACTTCACCTAATGCAGCTCTAGATAAAAGGTTGCATTTGTTCTAATGCAACCTTTTCAAGGCCTAATGCAACCTTTTAATGAGGTTGCATTAGCTTCATTTTGTTGTACCGTGAAAGCTTACGAGTAATCATAGGCTACGTGTCACGCTAAAACGAAAAGGCAAATGAGATTAGAAGCCCGCGAGGCAAGAATGAACTATGATTCACGTGGAACCGAGCTAAAAATATGATTTTTTTAACACGTAAAATGACGAGTTAAATAAAGGAAGAAGTTAAAACACTAAATCAAAAAGGGGCTCCTAGGAGACCCCCGAAAACCGAAGGTGTATCTGCACCAGGGAAATGATCCTAGCCTTGAGCGAAGATCAAGCAAAGGTAAACGACGAATGATATGGTTTATCAAAGGCAATGCTTCATAGTAAACCAAACGCGGTCTGATGGACCGCTATGCATACAAATGCTAAGTGAAGAAACATGAGTAAACAGTCTTGTGTGAATAAACATGGTAATATAACACCGTGAAGCAAAGGCGACTAACAACCCTGTTAGAGAAATGCTGAATTGATCTGAAGGTTAATAAGTCCTAAGGGACACAAATAAAAGAAATGGACTCTATAACTGTAGACAATTAAAGGAATTGTCCTTTGGGACCAAGTGTTCCGGGAATCAAATAATAAGAACATAATCTGGCGAGGATGTGAAAACGGGGTGTTATACACGAAATAATACCTAGATAAACAAAAGAGTCGGGAGACTCGGGTTAAATCTCAAACAAGATGCTCGCGAGAGCTAAAAGAAATGTCAATTCGAAAGGCTGGATAAGAAGGGTTCACGAACTCTATACAAATTCTATAGATAGAGTGAAAGAAAATCGGGAAAACCCGGTGGTACTGGGCAAAAACGATAAAATGTGATCAATCACTAGAAATAGTTTCGACTTAGGGTTGAAACTCATAAACAAAATCGGATAAAAATAATAACAATGCGCGTAAAATAAGACATGAGATAGGCTAAAGGCCATCTAAGGTATTACATGGAGGATTCCATGGAATATTCTGACTCTGAATGAGTAAATACATACAAGGTGTCTTACGAACGCCTAATCAAAAGCATTGACAATGTCTATATACGAAAACCGCTATGGAGTGGGGTGTCATGCGGTAAATGGGACTAGTACACGAACGTATAAATTGCGCATAAGCTAGT
>JAUTDX010006293.1:0-16748 GCA_030844895.1 Ambrosia x helenae
ATAATGTGTTTTGGAACTCCAAAATCATAAGTGAAAACTTTAAATACAAATCTCCCGGTAACGAATAAAGTGCGGTACCGCACCCGGTACGCGTATAACTTATAATTTCACCCGACAAGAGCCTAAATAATCAACCAACACTTAAACTAGGCTATGTTTAAGGGTTATTTAAGGTTATTTTAATGAACGAGTAACACGCGAATAAAGTCCGAAAAATACCCGAACGACACCCGAACGTTAAAGAATTAAATCTTAACAAAATATTAGCAAATATTTGGCCCAAATGGACCCCACCCCAAGGCCCCCAAGAACCGGCCCAAACCCCCCCCCCCCCCCCCCCGCTTAATATTTTCCTTTTGTACCATGTAATCCAAGCTAAATATTAGAGGTTTGGTATGGATTTTTGTCATGATAACACATGTGCTTGTGGTCCTTGTTAAAGATGAAATCCCTTCCTTTTCCTTCTAAAATTACGGCCAACACACCTTCACCATACACCAAGATCACCTAAATCTATCTAGTACACACAACTGCATTTTATATTAAGTAAAAATCTAGTATGGATCTTGATTAAATCTTGGAAAGATATGAATGTGCTATAAGAGAACACCAAGTTAAACACTTGAAACAAAGCTCTTCTTTCCTTTTCTCCTAGTGACCGTGAGATATCACACACCCACACACATTCAAGATCATCCAATAAGCTCACTGGTACATTAGAAATTCTTGCAAAATCCATGATATGGAAAAATTATAAAAGTAGCAATGTGTGTATACTTGAAACATCAAAACAAAAATCATTTCCTTCCTTCCTCTTATTGGCCGTGAGCTTGCAAAGGTCCACACACCCACTTCTTACAAATTTTAACACCTTTAAATCACTCAAAACATCCATCATCCAAACCCCATTGTGTGTTTTCAAGCTTGGAGCTTAACCACTAAGGAAGAACACACTAAACCCCATCATAATCAAGCCTTGAAAGCTTCCCTAGCCTTGTGCTAGTTGTAAGTATTCTTGATCATGTTTTGTCTTTAAAAAGTTTATGTTTATTAGCTTAGAGCAAGTTGTACAAGGGGTGGACTTGAATAAGCTTTTCACAATAAAACATATGATTTTTAAAGACTAAAATGGTGGTTAGTTAGTGTAAATAAATTGAAAGTTTAGTGATGGATGTTAAGTATCTTGTAGTTTTTTAATAAAATGATGAATACTTGAAGAAAAAAATAGTGATTTGAGTAATACTTGTTAATGGAACTTGGATGAACTTAAAAATGATTGTAATCATCATAACTTAAAGATATAAGGCTTGTTATAGTATTATTTTTGCTAGAAAATAAGTATTGTAAAAATTTCATCATCAAAGTCTATTAACTTGAAATATGAATATTGGACAAAATACACAAATCACACATATTAGTAGCCTTATTAAGGATATATGAGACTATTAAAAGTGTTAAAAATATGAAAATAAACTAACATTGCAAAAATGATCCATTAAAGTCTACTAGTTTAGTAGAAAAATGCTAAACTTGAAAGTTGGAATGGAAAAATGCAACTTTTATAGTTAGGGGACTAATGTTGTAACTTTAAAAGTTGAGGGACTAAAATGGATATTTTAGAAACTTGGGTCTAAAAATACAACTATGGAAAGTTTGGTGTCAAAAGTATAAATAATAATTTTCCAAGGTTGGTTTGGTAAATATTAGTAAACATACTTATGTATTTTGTATAAAAGTGTATTTTTATAAAATGGAATTTTATAAAAAGATGGACTTTTCTAACATAAGAGTTATTATAAAAACAAAGGTTTTTATAAAAATGTTAGACAAATTAAAAACTTGGGAGAACTTATATAAAAATGAACACTTTTATATAAATGGGAATATAAAAGTGTTGGAACATTTTTGTATATAAGTTGTCAAGGTTTGTATTAAAAATACAAAAGTATTTTAAAACCTCCAAGTAATATATGTAGGAAGTTAGAAAATTGAATAATATTCTAGAAACACATATTGGAAGACTTGGGAAAATTAACTCTCTCTATATATATACATAAGTTAAGAATTCGGACTTGGACGTGTTAACAAACAATGACGTAAAAGCAGACAAACGAGAAAAATATCGTTACGGCAAGATAAGTAAATATATATTTTTAAGGAGTAAAATATATAACTTGGGTGAAAAATTACATAACACTTTCCTAAGTGTTGGAGAAATATTCGTGGGAGAAAACATAACGTAAATAATCTAACGATTAAAAACGTTAAACGAACGTATGGACTTAACGAGGAAAATACATGTATATATATATATATGTTCGGCTCGACGAAATTCTAGTATATTTACTTAATGGGAAAGTAAATATACGGGAAGGAAAACCGAGACGAGTAAATAATATATATATATATATATGTATACCGAACCGACGAGATCCTAGTATATTTACTTAATGGGAAAGTAAATATACGGTGTGGTGAGTCGAGTCGGGCGTTAAAAAATATATTATCGAACGACAAGACCTTAGTATATTTATTTAAATGGGAAAAGAAATATGCGGTAAAGTGAGTCGGGTCGAGAGTCAAAAATATTATATCGAGCGATACGATCTTAAGTATAATTATTAATGGGAACGTAATTATATGTTAAGTGATGTCGAGTCGAGGGTAATATTTTACAAGTTAAAGAAATATTAATGAGAATATAAGTGACTTGTAAGAAAGGGTAATCCATCACCAACGAACCTAGGATACACGTTTAATTAAACGGGAATTGGAATAAATCGTGGTTTGGGAGTTGGATGTACAACTTGCCGAAGCACATGCACTATAGGTATAGTGGCTTATACGTCTAGGACGTTTGTAGGTTTTTGACCCCAAGCTTACTATTCTCTCTTTGAGCCAAGCACGTATTCAGGTGAGTTTTCACGGCCCCATTTTTAAACTATTTACGTTTTTCGGGGGAAAGATATGTTAGGGAAAATGTTTGACGGGATAATTACTTGAGTTGTGATCGCCACTCGGGGTTGAGTCCTCTCTTCTATAACCATTAATCAGGGAAATGAAACTGAAGGAATATTTGGATAGTACTATTGGTGCCTGACAAGGCCCACCCCTAATCGATAGCGTCGATTATGCATCGGCGTATGCCAGGGGTGCACGTATTCTGAAATCAAGTCGTAGGTTACCGAGTAACGACTTGGAGCAGGGCATTATTATTAGTCTTGGTTTGGTTATAGGCTTAAGTAGAATTGTAGGAATTTGCAACTCTATAAATTGTCATAACATGGTATTTCCAAGAAATAAAGTTTTGAAAACTAAAACCTGTGAACTCACCAATATATATATATATATTGACGATTTTTAAACATATCTTTCAAGTAATTGAATGATGAAGGATGGCGTGGCTAGCTGGGTTGGGGGATCTCACTCTTGAGCGTCAGTTGTTTTGTAGGGGTTTCACTTTTATTTCCCAAGTGTTGGGATATATTTGGGAAACCTCCTTTATTGTATTAAAACAATTTGGTTTATGGTTATGTAAACTTAAAACATGGTTACGACGCCTTAATAAATGATCCCTTTTCTTTTAATTACTTATAGTTTGCGTTAACCTTGACTTTATGCACTTGAACCGTCGCGCCACGTGTTTCCGCCATTGGCGTGGTGTGACATATAAGGTCACAAACATATAAAAAAAAGTCTAGAATTTCTATATGAAGAGATAGGTTTATTAAACTATACGAAATTTACATAAAAAACATCAAAATTAGGTTTATATACAATCTTATTAACAATAATGATATCATATGCTAAATGTATCATCATTGAGATTCATTGCATACAAACCTTGGCTTCATAAACGAGCACTGTTTTTCACACTCTCATCCACTACAATCTTCTCTTTTCAATTATGTTGGCATCTTGTGCCAGTAAACAATTTTGGTCATGATCGTAAACATTAAAAACATAACGTGAAGTGCAGTTACAATCATATTCAATAATAATTAACCGTTATTCTTAGTTTATTACCTACACGTATTTATCATATTATGATTTACTTTTCAATCCAAATAATAATAAAGATACAAATAGTATGTGATACCGACATATGCAAGAAATCTATTATTTTTTCTCACAAATTCACAAAAGCATAAATGTATCTATTATCATTTTCTTAAGGAAAAAATAAGATACATTGTTCAAAGGAAAAAATTAATAGTCTTTTTTTTTGTGATGGTTACAAACATTTTAAGAGTATGTGTTTATTTTCATGATGCTATATCATAAGTTAATAGAAGAAAATGTACCATTGTTCCAGATCTATAAATTTGAATGATGTTCTTAACGATAAAAAAAAACTAAGTTCCTCCTCCATTTATAGCATCCAACAACGGAACCGAATATACCAAGAATGCAAATGCACATAATAATTTTTGTAGTATAAATAAAATTCTATTGATTTCAAGTTTTAACATTGATTCAAGAAACATATATTGTGATATTCATAGTTTTTTTTCCATACCTTTTATGACGATATCTACTATAGCTTTTGGATGATACAATTAAAACAAACTTTACAATAATATGCTCTTTACGATGAAAAAAAAAACAAAGTTCCTCCTCCATTTATATCATCAAATAACATAACCGAAAATACCCTGAACGCAAATGTACATAATAATTTTTGCAATACAAATAAAATTCTATTTATTAACATATAGAGAGAAGAATGAGGGAATAAGAGAATGATTTTCTTATTGATGTATCTTATAAAATACAAATGCCTCTTTATATAGGCCCTTACATAAAGACAAAAGTAATAAATATTTAGGAGTTAAACATATGGAGAGGCATAGACCCTTAAATAAATACAAGAGTAATAAAAATATAGGAGTTAAACATATGGAGAGTCATCATATAAATGCATGTATGTGGAGAGTCACGAATTGATGTATTCATAACATAGTACAAGTGAGTAATGCAATAACATGAGTAACATGGGAAAGTTTTACATGACATCTAAGGTTTAAAGCATGAGACCTTTGATCTCCCATCTTAAAAAAGTGATAAAATTACCATATTACCCACCTTTGGTCCTTAATAAGGTAATGGAGAAGTATTAACAGTGAACCATTCGATGTCACCTTCCATAGAAGATGGGCCAGCCCAATGGTCAAGAGTTTGCTCAAAGTATAGAAGAATATTATTTGTGGATTTATGAAGTTGTGAGTGTGTGCAGAAATAAAAGTCTACGATGACAAATATGTACATGACTTATTATTATTTATTTTTTACACTTTTCTTTTTACGTTGATACTTAAAAACAATGAATAAGATAATAATTGATGGGTAATAATGGAGGGCTATGAAGTGGTGGGGGTTTCACAAAGTTTATGTGGTCATATAAATGGAGGGTTACATGTAGGAAATGATATGAAATGTGTATTAGATACATATACAATAAGCATGAAATGTTGTACACAAGGGGTAAAAAAAGGAAGAAAATGGCAAAAAAAAAATAGAGATTTGTAAAGAGTCTATTCAACTCCCATCTTAAAATTGTGTTGAAATTACTTTGTTGGATATGCTTGCTCCTTAATAAGGTAATATAGATATTGGTGATGATACAGAATGGTACTCGAGGGCTAAAAGAGACAGTTGAAGTAGTAAATGTAACGAAATTAATTTTTTAGCAGACTGGGGTGTTAGGGTATTCAAGCTTCAAGCTTTTAAGAAAAAACTCCTACTATAAAAAGTTTTGTTTGTTTGAAAGAGCTTAAAGCTTTTAGGTTAGGAGAAAAAAGCTCATACTAGCTACAAGCTTTTAATTAGTAAATGACACATTTTATTATGCCTTCATTATAAGCTTTTAATTATGCCCATTTTGGTCATTTTATACATTTTATTAAAAGCTCCAACTACTCTGCCAAATACCAAAATATATTTAAAAAGCTACAGCTACCAGCCACCAGCTAGTTTTGCCAAACATACAGGGTAGCTGAAAGCTGGTACCTGGTAGCTGCAAACTGGTAGCTATAAGCTGGTAGCTAGAAGCCTTTTAAATACATTTTAGTGTTTAGCAGAGTAGCTGAGCTTTTAATAAAATGTATAAAATGACTAAAATGAGCATAGTTAAAAGCTTGTAAGGAAGGTTTTTATTTTATTTTTATAATGTGTCATTTACTAATTAAAAGCTTGTAGCTAATAGGAGTTTTTTCTTAAACGCTAGTACTAGTAACTTTTCACTATAGAGTTTTTTTCTCCTTACCTAAAAGTTTTCAGCTCCTTCAACCAAATAAACCTTTTTATTGAGTATGGTTTTTTCTTAAAAGCTTGAAGCTTGAAGATCCTAAAATCTCTTAAAAGCTCCTTGCCAAACATACCTGCAATTTCACTAAGAGCAATTGGTTAAGATTTTATTAGTTCACAACTCCAAGAACGGCCCATATACGCCTGACAGTAGGCCCAAATTAAATTTTAGTTCAATGGACTGATTATAAACTTTGTCTGTAACTGTGTAAGAATCTAAAATCTAAGTTAGTTCCATCCAACTTCTAATCACCAACGTTAATACGTTATCAGCAATAGCCAACGTGATGGCGACGTCTTGGCAGATTTGGAACGCGAGAAACACAAAAGTTTTCGAAGACAAATTCATTCCAATTAAAAACTTGGTGGATTCGATTAAGGAAGATGCATATTTGTAGATTATGCACAGAAAAAAAAAATCGGCGGCAATTACTTAGGAAAAATGGCTAGACTTAGATGTTCTAGATTTGTTGTAACTTTCTTGTCTTCCCTTTTGGTGTTTTGGCGTTTTTGGGGTGTGTTTGTACTATCTTTCCAATCTCTTGTTGGGCCATTATATTTATATATAAAGTTTTTGGCCGTTCAAAAAAAAAAAACTAAAATTGTAATGTCGGTGGTGGTATTCCACTTATGCCCTCATACTTTACCAAGTTGTAATAATAGTCTCTTGACTTTGCTTAGATCTAAGTTTTACAAGATGACAATTTTAGTAATGTGTTTTACAAGTTTATAATTTTCAACTTAACCATTATACTATATATAATATACGTCTTTGATATATTATTTTTTTGACAATTTTCGCTTGTTAATTTCTTTTAAAAAAAAGTAATTTGTCATTGACCTCTTTGAGTTTCTAAAGTTCCGAGTTTACCCTTGCCATTCCTTTACTTCAAAAAAAACTCTTTACATGCGTATTATATGTACATGTCAATCGAGTTGTTACGTTTAGACGTAAACTTTCTTTTTCAGAAAACGAATCAGCTCTAATATAATACGTTTTTGTGTTGATATTATGTATATTAGTCAAATCAAATATAATACGCTTTATGATGTTACGCTAAACTAAACTTATAAATTAGATTGACTTTACGTTTTGATTTAACCGCAATACTTATATAGGTTAAATGAGTTGAACCGAGTACGTCGAAACATATGTTTCATATGTTTAACACATACCATAATGTTTGAACTAATCCACTCGATATTTGTAGTGGTTCCGCGGTGCATCACTCGCGGGTCATATTACTAGTTTTCATATATTTCTTGTACAAACCTAGAATATATGAATAATAATATATGAATAGTGTATTCCTCATAAAATGGATAAAAATTATTACAACAAGACGAGATTAGTACTATATCAATACCAATATCAATACCGAATCTACCAATACCACAGGGATGAGCATATTGATCAACACATGCATAACATTCTATCCATCCATTTAGTTACATCCTTAGAGTTTTATACTTCACATGATACAACAATTTTACAACTAAAAAAATCACCAAAAATATTGGCAAAAAATAAAAGAAATCAAGTGTGCCCACTTTGACAACATTAGAATGGACTCACAACCTCATTTTCATCCTACAACTTCATATAAATAGACCTGAAACCGAAAATATTAACCGATCAAAACGAATAGGACCTAAACAGTTTCGAATCACTAGCAACCGACTTGACCTCTGAACTCTAGAAACACAAGTGCAGCACCATAATGAGCCAATGCACCCATCATCACAAAACAATGAAAGATCTGATGGCTATGACCCGCAAGATCAAACCAACCCGGCTTCCATCTTTCTGGGATTCTGGTAACATAAAACATAGTACCCGTCAGATACGAAAGCGCCATTGCTGCTTCATAAGCCAAGATTCCATTTCTCTGAGGCGCACGCCAGTTCATCATGACAGCATGGACAGCAGGTATGAGCCCAAACAGGCCCATTCCCATGAAGAGAAAAGCGCGAAAAGAACGAAACTTTCCAGTTGACAGGGCTGGTGACAGCAGGGTTATAACAGTAAAGACGCCCATGATTGTGATGCCACCAAGGTACACGAATTGCCACACGGGTTCACATTGGAAAATGTAGTAGATTGGTGGAAAAAACGACGAGATGATCATGATGGTTATGCCAACATAGTCCATTTGCAGGAGTAGGAGGTTTAGGTGGTGAGAGTGGCAGCCAAAGAGGTGGCAGGTGCTGCTGGAGAGGAGGCAGAACATTGATCCGCCCAAGAACACATAGAATGGCCATTGTGTAACCGCCATTAATGGTGGTTCGATGTCCATATCTAGCGGTGTTTGGTGCTTTTAAGTCGATGAGTTTTGGTGTATCCTGTAACAAAGCACCATGGAAATTTTAGAAACAAAAGATTGACCTGTACAGATTAAAGGTATATTTGTTTTAACTTCATAACCAACATCAGTGTTGCAGAAGGCGTCCTAGGCGGCCGCCTAGGCACTAGGCTGAAGACAATATCGGAATTTAGCCCTAGTCGGTTTCCTGGGCGTTTTGGCCTTTAGGCGGCAGTTAGGCGGGCTTAGGCGGTCGTTTTTATTTTATTTTATTTTTAAATTTCTAAGTATTTCTAGGTATTTCTTAGTATTATGTGTATATATCTAAGTATTTCTAAGTATTATGTGTATATATCTTAACATATTTTTAAAAAACATCTAAATTTGTGTGTATATATATAACATTTTTATTCATAACTTTAATAAGTTTCTAATAATATTTGTTAATAATATTTTCGTTATAATATATTTAGTTATACGATATTATTAATATTTTAGTTACGAACAAATCTGTTTATGCTCAGACTTAGATGTTCTTTTTGTAATTTAATCCATAAAATTTGGCATGATACCATTTGTTTTCATCAAAACTAAGATATATCTAGATCCTCAGGGAAAAAAAAAAACGAGTTTGACCTATACAGTCAAAATGTATCTTATGATGAGACAGAACCGCAGGGTCAAACAACGACATACCATGATCGAGCTATGTGAGGCATTTCCGCCTGCGTTTAACGGGAAAGACCTGAAAATTTCATACAAGTTAAAACTTAAAACCGATATAAACTAATATAAATGCGCTACAACTTTTCAAGAAAACCATTATCAACATCAAAAAAATACAGAACCATGCTTAACATGTTTTACAACCTGTTTAAAGATTCTTTATTTAGATAATTATTAATTTCTTTCCAGTTATTGACAGCAGGTTATGGGTCACACAATATTCTTCAAATATGTCAACATTTAAGGATACTTAAGACATTATACCAACTAACAAGGATCAAGAACAATATATTCAACCTTTTTAATAAATTATAATAATGTATTCAAGCATAGAAATTTTTTTATACATCTGCTCCAACTACTCTACCGACAACAAATTTGAGGGGTCGAACTACAAGAAAACGACCACATCAGACAACCCTATCAAAAGAAAATTTGGTCGGACGACGGGTCAACAGGCTCCTTGAACCTAAGATTTTTCATGTTTTCATGAAAATGAAAAAAAAGGAGAAAAGGAATCTT
The DNA here is from genome assembly GCA_030844895.1 of Ambrosia x helenae. Taxonomy (NCBI): domain Eukaryota; kingdom Viridiplantae; phylum Streptophyta; class Magnoliopsida; order Asterales; family Asteraceae; genus Ambrosia; species Ambrosia x helenae. The sequence goes on from JAUTDX010006293.1 coordinate 9,858, forward strand.
TACATACCAAGTTAATAAATTGATGAAATCTGAAACTTGAGGCACATGCATCAAGTTTGTAATGGTCAATCCCAAGAACACAACAAATCCAATTAAATGCCTACACATGAAAACAAGCAAATAGCCAAACATGTCAGTACTACTACTATTATTATGCCATAAAACAACATAATTCTGGTTAAAAATAACTAAATAAGAACAAAAAATGATCATGATGCATTCACACTTCCTGTAAACAGTACAATAATTCTATTTTATTTTCAGTTTTTATTTATATATTTAGTCACAAGATCTTTGAGCATTTAATTGTAAAAAAGTTTATATTTTTGTCACTACTAAAACAGGCAAATATAGTTAGGAACTACAAGAACCACTTTTTAAACGATTGATGCACCTGAAAAGGCATAAATAAACGAGATCGATCTCAACCATCTACCAAAACATGATACAAGCAATAAAAAAGTAGTTCATTTGATTCTTGCAAATATTTAATCTGATATCATGCCATTAACTTTTAAACAAAGAATAACATTTGATAAGGACAGATTCTAGCTCATATCCCATGTTACTCAAAACTGTTCAAACCTGAATTTTTAAATGTTCTCATCATACAATGAATAAGAAAAGTCATGATCAAAGTACAAGTACTTATGCACATGGTACAAATTAACAATAAAACACATCACAATCATTTCACATGGTAGGCAGCCTAACATAGATGAAATTATGAAACAAGGAGACAACCAACAAAGCATTACAAGACTACAAGTATTTATGCACATGGTACAAGACTACAAGTTCATAAAGAAACCAAACATAACCATTTTCTCATGTTATGCAGCCTAACAGAAATAAAAATGTGAAACCAATGACACACCTACAAAACATTAACAACTAATGTAAAAATAGGTACAAGTATTTATGCATGTTGTACAACATTTCATACACATAATCTTTCTGAACCATCAAACATACCCCTACAAAAATGTTCAAAACTTTAATCAAACCAACAACATATCATCAAAATCCAACAAGTTTAAGCTCACAATTACTAACAATCAAGTGTAATATTTCATTTCAAGATTGTTAAAATCACATTTCAAGATTATTAATTTTACACACAAATCCCATATAACATAAATCTATTTAAACATTTCAAGATTGTTAAAATCACATTTCAAGATTATTAATTTTCTTTCCCCTGGCCTTCGACACGTTCGGTTCCTTGGCACCCGAAGCGGTGCGGTTTTTGGCTCGGGTTCAGCGAGTAGTGCATAGCAACTTTTCCACCGCTCAAGGGTGGCGGCGCAGCTTGTTGCCCTCTACCTACTATCCTTATGTAATTTACCTTTATGATATGTATAATATATGTGTTTTTAAACAATTAGCAAGATTAAAGTCCTGATCTTGAACAAATTCAAGAAACCCAAATCAAATCCAAAGCAATAATAATAAAAATAATATAAAAATTAAAGGGAAAGAAGATCACACTTACGTCCATACATTAAGGGTCTCATTGTGCCAATGAAACAGACTAAAAAAAGCTTGTTTTAAAGGCCAATCAGCCCTGTAATGATTTAAAATAAACTCATTATCCTTCATGTACTCAGGTAATTCATCAAATCTCAATAAAGGGTACTCTGTTCTGGTCTTGTTATTGACAATAATCTTGATGTTGGTGTGTTTCTTGTCATTGGTGGTGTAGATCTCTTTAGATCTTCTCTTCAACACAGACCCATTTCTGGAGTTCATGGCTTTTATTATTATTATTATTAATATTATTTTGTGAATATGTTGTGAATGATGATGAGGTTTGATTATAAGGGTGTGGAAGATGAATATAATTAGAGGGTGACACACATGTGTGATGTGTTTATGAATGGAGAGGTTTGAAATTTGATTTTGAAGGTAGTTAAAGGCAACTGCTACCTACAACTTTTAACATTAAGGCACCCACTTTTATAGTTAGTTATATGTTTTTTTTTACATCTAAAGATGTGTGGGTAGATCCTTGTAGGATATTCTATTTGTTTTGATTTTATGATTGGATGATACCCATTTTAGGGAATATGCTAATATACATATACACCCGTCATCATGTCGATCTGTTAGTCATATGTTTTGTGAGCGTATAGGATCTGTATTTGGTTGTGTACATATTTACAGGTGTATATTATATACAATCATCACATTTGATGCGATATACTATTGTATAGCTCTGGCGTTTCTCTATATACTGACGTGTAGTCCTAGAGATTTCTTGTATACGGGCATGTAGCTCTTGGTTAACAAAAAAACTAACGGAGTTAGTTTCTCGGTTAACAAAAGCTTGTATAATTAAAATAGGTTGAAAGTTGGGAGGTGAGAGTGTCCTGATGTACTTTGTAAGTTTGAATTAATGTCGGACAACGAGTTAATGTTTGGATTATTAAAATCCGATTCTCCCTTATTTCATATATTGATAGTTTGGAATTGTGTAATTTGATATGCATCACTTTTTATAATTCAAAGTCATATTATATTTGTTATTTGAGGTAATAAAAACCAAAAAAATCTATCAAAATAAAACATAAAAACCAACTCATTAGGCAAGAGCTAACTCGTGTTAAACAAAAAGCAAATACGATTTCGCATTTAAGCTTGACTTAAATATTACAATGCAAACTCTCTTGACGGCATTATGCCAATGGTAAGATGGGCGTGAGAGGCGGGTGTCACATAGGCACCACACCCAAAGAACCCCATGTCGCAGTTTCATGAGCAGGGCATGGCCCTCCTTTGGTAACCGGCGTTATGAGCATAAATTAATTTAATTTGGATTCTTCTTATTTTGTCCAATTAGATGATGATACGTGTTCACAAAAATCACCGCACACCTTTCACCTAGGGTTCTAGGATTCATACACCCTGTGACGTCACATTATGGGGGTGTGATATCATATTTTGAGGTATGTGGCAGCCACCTATTGATATATGATGTGTGTCAGGGTGTATGAATCCTAAATAGGGGGCGTATGAATCCTAATTACCTTCACCCTAAACTAAACTATTACACTTCTTTAGTGACTGTGAGAGAGAAACCATTCATGCCTATGTGGCTTAGCTTCACCTTCTTTTCACATTCACTTTAACTATTATAGATGGCCTTATTATAAATTGAGAGAATTACACAGATTGTCCTTTAGTTATATCTAAAATTGCATCCTATGTCATTTTTTCGAATTTTTGACTCCTTATGTCCTTTGTTTTATACAGTTGTTACATCCTATGTCCTTTAAGCCAAACCAAGTTAGAAAACTCGGTTAAGTAGCTCACGTGCCCCTCATGTGAGGGGCAAATCTGTCAATTCACCCTCGTATAAAGGACATAGGGTGTAACAAGTGTAACTAAAGGACATAGGATGCAATTTCATGTATAACTAAAGGACAATCTGTGTAATTCTCTCTAAATCTGCTATTAAATTCAGCACCAAACACCCTTGGTGTAGTCTTATACCCGGTGAGGGGCAAATCTGTCAATTCACCCTCGTATAAAGGACATAGGGTGTAACAAGTGTAACTAAAGGACATAGGATGCAATTTCATGTATAACTAAAGGACAATCTGTGTAATTCTCTCTAAATCTGCTATTAAATTCAGCACCAAACACCCTTGGTGTAGTCTTATACCCGGTACCAAAACACCCGAGTTCCGGTTGTTATCACCATTGCCAAACACCCTCTAATTATTTTCACCTATAAAAACCCTCCCTTCTTATCTCTCTCTTATCTCTCTGCACTCACACATAAATCATTCACACATAAGAGAGCTTCTCCTATCACCATCACTGGCCGCCACCTCCACCTCTGGCGCCACCGCCGCCGCCTCCTCTCCGGTAATAACTAAAGCTTTGTCATTAGACTAAACCATCACTCATCACAACATCTCGTGAAAACCAGGGTTTTGCAACTCCTCTTCACCACTACTAATAATATTATTATTAATATTACTATTATTATATATACCTCTTATCTTCCTCAAAACACCTTCCATGGCCAAAACGCACCTGCTGCTCCGATCCTTCAACCACCGTAACTCCGTCGCCGGAACCTGAAACCGATTCGTTGATGGAATCCTTCTTACACGTGTCCGATGTCGACTCAATCAACACATCTTTCGACTGTTTGATTGAATCCAGGTCTTCTGATTCAGATAAACATGACTTGATTCAACGTGCTCTCAATCTCGGATCGGTTCTACTGGAGGCTGGAAAACGGTCCGATTGGAAACGTTCTTCGTTTCATAACGCTGTTGTTTGGCCTCTTCCTCCAGACCTCACCATCAAGGTGTTTTCAATCACTTGTGATTTGATTGTTTTTACTCGAATTTCATCAGTTGTGATTTGTTTGATTGCTTTTTTTATTATTGTTTTTTTTAATTTAAATTTCGATTGGTAATGATGTAGTATGAATGTTGATTTGTAGTTTTTTGGATTCTGTAACAGTTGTGATTTGTTCGATTGTTTGTTTTGTTTTATAATTTGATCGGTAATAGTGTACTGTACTATGAATGTTGATTTGTAGTCCTTAGAATTCTGTATCAGTTGTGTTTTATTTGATTGTTTAATTTTTGAAATTGATCGGTAATATGTAGTATGAATGTTGTTTTGTAGTTTTTTTTAAATTCTGTATCAGTTGTGATTTGTTTGATTGTGACAGGGGGAGGAGGGGGGGGGGGGAAGAGGTTCGATGGTGAAGGTGGGTTTTCTGATTGGGTTTTGGAGGTGGTCCGATGGTGGTGACGATGGTGGTCAGATGAGGGTGAGGGTGGTCCGATTATTATTATTATTACACATATTGTCCTTATTATTATTATTACACATATTGTCCTTTTTATTATTATTATTACACATATTGTCCTTTTGATGGTGAAAAGACAGGATTGCCCCTCACATGAGGGGCACAATGACCAACTTAACTGAGTTTTCTAACTTGGTTTGGCTTAAAGGACATAGGATGTAACAACTGTATAAAACAAAGGACATAAGGAGTCAAAAATTCGAAAAAAGGACATAGGATGCAATTTTAGGTATAACTAAAGAACAATCTGTGTAATTCTCTTTATAAATTTAAACTCAAATTAAAATTTAGGCATCTCAAATCCAGCTTTAACAAAACCATATAAAGAAATTTATAAATATCCAAGAAATATGTTTTTCTTTTATTTTACAATTAAAAAATAATAAACCTGAAAGACTAATATTGTTAATATGTACCATACATGGCAAAAATTCAATCATTGGTTTATCTTTTGGATTCACGGACGTTCTTTGTGTAGTTAAGTCCTATACAATGTAAGTAAAGTTGGTCATTTTTATTATTCAACGTTAATAAAGAAAATGTAGATAGCATTAACTGTGTTTATTAATCATAAATTATATGTCCTTTATGATTTAAAGAATATATTATATTGTATATGCCTAATGTTGTCTTCTTGTCAATAATTTTGTTTCACATGTGACCACATTCCTCATGGGCTTAGCTTCATGGTCACTTAGTATGTCATAAAGCAAAAAAAAAAAAAAATAGTATATCTTGTAATATACCTGAAAAACTAAATACCACATGATATCACAAAAATGCTTATATATATTTGAAAATGTAATGTAATTATATTTATTTTAAGGGCCAATACTCCCACACACCACTTAGGATTATGCATGATATTCCTAGGCAAAAATGATTGTATAAACACCCCCACCCCATCTTTAAGCTGAAAAAAAGGCATGGAACATATTCAATTATTTAAAATGTATGGGCATTTCACATTTCAAACAAGAAATCAATATTAATTGGGGAGGGAGCCTTATTTTCGAAGTATTGATTGTTTTTTATTAATTGACTTTCTATATCTATAGTCCCTCATTTAACCTTTCACTTGTAGCCATAAGTTTTAACTAGAATTTGGATGCGAAGCCATGAGTTTAATTGTTTAAATATATATGATATATCTGACTATTTTCTGTTCTCGTTCAATTATAAGTTTTGATTTTTTAAAGATTTGTTTTGGCTCAACTACTTATTTAAATACAAGTGTATATAATCTGAGCTATCCAAAGGAGAAATATTATTAGTTCAATTGTAGAATGGTGGACAGAAGATCGAAAGTAAACAAAAAATATATCTTTACTTCATTTTTGAGTCGGAATATTTGTTTGTGGTGAATACCGATAGAGAGATATTAATTTTGTTGGTTCCTTTTCGTCCTTATCAACCACAAGTTTTTCAAAGAATGTTTTACAAGTTGTAATATCTACACACTCCTTAAGAGCATCCACAATGCAAATGGAGGGACGGTCCACTTATAGTGGACAGACCCGCAAAGTTCAAAACACCATTAGAGGTGTTGGTTTGGAGTGGTCAAACCCTATATCGGACGGTCAGTTGGGGGTGGGGATGGGTCCCCCACTTGTACTTTATTAATTAAATAAAAAAAGGTTTTTTTTTTATGTGTGGAGTATAAATTAAATAAAATGAAAGTATGTGATAAGGTGTAGGTTTGAAATAATTTATTGTTAGAAAAAAAGTGGGTTTGAAAGGGTTTGTTTGGAAATGACGTGGCATGGTGACGTGGCGGTTTGGAGTGGTTTGTTGGGGCTAACATTGTAGATGCTCTAAGTATGTTTTTAGATTTGGTTTCTTAAGTGAACATTCATTTGAACGAAATCTAGAATCCAATTTATTTATTTTTGTTGATCGAGAGTACCCCTTTGTAGCATCCCATATGAAGTTATAGCAGGTTACATGAATCATGACGTGGACCACTCAACGTTTTGACTTGACAGAAGTTTCACGTCGTCCTTGCATGTTGCCTTGTGAACTGGCTAAGTGCATAGCCAACACCTCAGATTGTC
>JAUTDX010006294.1:0-18757 GCA_030844895.1 Ambrosia x helenae
GGATATGGTTATCCAATTTGTTTGTTAGATCTCTATACAAAGGTGCAAGTGTTCGGCGGCTACGATAAGGTGACGAATGACGACAATTGGGCAGTGATTGCCATGTCGATGGGATACGGGAGAGGACTACCAAGCCTAGTGACAAAAAGAAGAGATTGCAATGACTTTAAGACAAGTCTATGTTCGATACCTAGAAATGATGGAGTGGTATCACTTGAAGTACAAAGGAAGAGAGATGGTAGTTGAAGTTTAAGGAAAAAGACTTTGATCAAAAGAAGAAGAATGCCGAGTATGATGATCAAGACCTCACCAAAGAAAAGATTCCGTTCATTGTCAAGTGAAGAATCAAGTTTCTTACTAAATCAAGATTAGGGGTCGAGAATGTTAGAATATATAATCTTGAATTTATTAAACCTATGTTATTAATATTGTACATATGTTAATAAGTTGTGTCCTAAGTTAGAAAATTAGTATGTGACGGTTAAAAACTAACCGTATGTCACACATATAGTTAGCGGTTGTTATGTAGAAGTCAATAGTCACATCGGTTGATACTCACACCGATTAGAAAGTATAAATAGGTCGATGTATGCTTATTTCACTATATGAAAGAATTGTGTTCTATAACCAACTTTCAAAAACTCCCTCTAAATTTCCTTCCCTCCAAACCGTTTCTCATTCACAAACCTTGCATACATACCCACAAATTCAACAGCCGTCACCCCTCATATCTCTATCTCTCTCAAATCACTTTTTTTTAATGGCATCTCTCTAATCACTTATCTGAAAACCCATCAACCTACCTCAAAATTCACCTGATTTAATGTTCAACCGGGATAGAAATCATCGACACCATCACAGGTGACTCAAGTTTAGTACGAAGAATTGAGGTAAGTTGACCTATTTGGCCGGAAAAGAAACAATTTGGCCTGAAGTTTTCTGATTTGGTCAGAAATTGCTCCGACTAGCTCCAGTTAGCACACGGCTTGGATTGCTGGAAACTTTAAAAACACGTCCCCAAAACTAGAAACGGTACAAGAAACGTCAGTTGACTTATTGAAGCGTCAAGGAACGTCCCCAAATTTTTGGAAACGGCCAAGAAACGTTTCGCAGCCGCACCGTAGGCGTTTCCGTCCCCGACGAGTTTTCGGTACGCGGTATGGTGCTTCCTGGACGTTTCCATGCATCAGAGGTTGGAACTCTAGTGAGGTCACCGGAGAAAACTACAATCATCGCCTTGTTAATCGTCGGTACCGTCAACACCCTGAACCATGGCATGCCCGATCGCTGGAGGTGATAAACTTTTCGATTGGAACTATAAATTTTATAGAAGATTTTCAAAATCAACTCGCCGCCCGCCTTATGTTTTCTTTATAACTTTTAGTCAAAATAACCCACATATTCAAAGCCCAAATCTAAAAAAAAAAAGTAGCCATTAATCCATTTAGTCCAATAGCCGATTAACTTAAACCTAAAGCCTAATAATTTATTTGATACATTAACCAAATCTAAATATTAAAGCCCAATTTTATGAAAAATCATAGTAATAAAGCCACCTCTAACCCAAGGTCCCTAATCCTAATCACTACTATAGAATAGTGTTTTTGCTACCGCATTTTCGCTTACAAAACGGTGTCAATTACCTTTTTCCACCATTTTGCCACAAAAATCCCGTAGGAAAACCACACGTATAAATTGCCCTATTGCCCCGTTTTATTTTTTTTCCGTTTTGCCAAGATTCGTTTGCCACCGTTTTGCTACCGTTTTTTGTCACCCTTTTCTACTGCTTTTTGTCACAAATTTGCTACCACTTTTTTGATACCACGTTTTTTTTGCCAACACTTTACTATAGTAATAGTGGTGGTGGTGGGTGGTGGTGGTTTTACCTTGAGACGCGTAACTAACCAGGATCCTAATTGCCATTAGTTACATAAAACGACCCTAAATGTCAAAAACCATTTAGTTCGTTGAAAACCAAAAGTTTACTATTTTTGTAAAAAGTATTCAAACGATTGCGAAAGCATAAACAAAATAATAAGTTTAAATCTTTCTCAAAATACTGGACTAGTGTATTATATAATCTAAGAGACATTGTGTTGATACTGTGATGGTAAGATGTTGATCTCCACTCCATTCAAGAAGTGAAGGTTCAAATCTTATAAGGTACATGTATAGGAGTATTTTGTAAGGGGAGAGATAACGTACAAAGCTTCCTTAACGTGAGAAGCGTAGGAAACATTCTCAGCCCTTAGATTATAGGCGGTGGTATGATGGTAATTAACAACCCTAATCATGGTCGGCAGAATCTAACCAGGGGTAAATTAGGAAAAAAAACGTTCAAAATTTTTCAAATCGAAACAACAGACTTAATTCAAAACATGATTTTTCATCATTTCAATTCGATAATATTCTGATTGATTACACAATCAAAATAACAAAAAACATTCGATTACAATGAACGAAAACGTAAGATCAGTATTTGAATATAAAAATTTAGCAAAAACAGAGGATTATAATAAGGTGAACAATCATACGAAAACATACAATTATGAATAAACGCTCGTAATAGTTATCAAATACTTTCGATTTTGTTTCAATAAGTATGATTAAAATAAAAATTAGGTTAAAAAAGTTGCAGAGGAAGAAGATGAAGTTGGTGAAAACAAAGGCTTTTAAACGCACTTTGTAAATTTTAGACGCACACTATAACGAAAATGAAGTGTCCTTTAAAAATAAAGTACGTTTAAACTTCATATTTAAACGCACTCATATTTTTTTGATAAACTAAAAACGCACTCTTTAATTTTAAGTTATTCTTATATAAAACGCACTCACATGTCCTTCCCTCCCTAGTCCCTCTTCTAAAAAGAACCACCCCCTAATCACCATACAAGTTGCAGGTTTCCCTCCCCCGCCCCTCTTCTAAAAAGAACCACCCCCTAATCACCATACAAGTTGCAGGTTAGAATTTCTTTTATTTTCAATATGGGTTATCAGTTAAAATCAATCATTTTTAAGTTCTCAGTTTGGTCTGGTAATGGTGAATGTGGACGATAGGTAACTCGTTTGTGGTAAAGGTAGAAGCAAATGGTGATGGGTTTCACATTTAAGTTATTGGGTCTTATATAAAACGCACTCATATTTTTTTATAAACTAAAAACGCAGGCTTTAATAAGGTTTCACAAAACTAAGACTTACATAAGACACACTCATCATTTTTTGAATAATTTAAACGCACGTGTATTATTATCATTTTTAATTTAAACGCACATTATATTATTTTGGTTTTTATTAAAAAGTGAAGGTGCGTTTATATGTAGACGCACGTTTTGACTGAGTTTTGTTTTTGTAGTTTTGTGAAACATTATTCATTTTGTTTTTAAACGCACGTTGTAACCATTGGTTAACCCTAACCGCACGTTTAATGTCATCATCTTCATCATATAAACACTGTTAACCCTAAGTCACAACCTGTACATCTTTCTATCTGTAAATACATCCACAGTCCTTGATTTAATTAACAAACATATAATCAAAGATCTAAAAGTAAGAAAACCATACGATAATCACTCAAAAAATCAATCGTTTAAAAAAAGTTGATCGATCAAAAAAACATAGCATCCTTATAATCGAAAATAACATTGGGTTTGATTGAATCGTTAGTTGATTAGATAGTCAATCTGAAATACATAATCGATCATGAATTGAATCCTGAATAGAATTATTCTCGATTATAATTGATGACGTGGGTCCTAAAACGACCACGTTTAGTCCCTTGTAAAGAAATAGAGCAAAGTAAAGTGTTAAAGTTTGCCTGACTTATTGGAGCTGAGCAGCTAATATAAGGCAGCCTGCCATACGGTAGCTATGTAGCAGAAAGCAAACAGTAAAATCATTGGAAATGTAAAAAGGTACTTTGGCTTCTTACTATAGGCAAAAGACAAAACATCACACAGCTCCAAGCTATGCCTAGGGAATAGTAAAAGCTGAAAGTGTACCAAAAGGGCAAAGTCTTACTGCAGGGAGCATAAAGAGAGTCAATCCCAACCAGATATAGAAAGGAAGCTACCATGGGGGAGCTCCTGAGCAAAATTCCACTGCCTATATAAGGAGACCATTAGGTTGTCATTCCACACACCCACTTCTCACTTCTTCTCTTTACTCTTACACTCCCTACTTCTTTATTTACCAACTCCAAACGAATATAGACTTATTCTCACGCCGGAGTCCAAACGCAGGAGGCCCCCTCCTGCGTTATGGCTAACGGTGTCTGTTACCTTGTGCAGGTCCTTCCAGGAGCTAGAGGATCCCTAAGCCTAAACCTAAACATAAACCTAACACACCTTTAATATATAACCATATACATCTCTAAACCTAATCCTGGTCATTATTCTTGTTGTAGCAACAAGTGGCGCCCACCGTGGGCTGTCGCTACTTTGAACAAAACTGTTGAAAGTTTCAGCAGTCCCGTTTGTTCCTAAGTAACCTTCTTTTGTGATGACCGGTGGAGATAGCCACCTGGATGGGGGTCTTCCAGAAACTCCGGCCAACAGTCACACCTCCGGTGACGTTACAGGCCATGAAACACCTGGAACGGACGGACAACACGTCCAACCGTCTCTAGGAGACATGCTTAACTACCAAACACCACCGTCCCCAAGGGCCGTTAATTCGTCTCCCAGAGACGACATGTTGTTACCAGTTGAACGAAATGGATATCACCCCGGAGGGAGTACGAAGGAATTTCTTGCAACTCCGAGACTTCTTGAATGGTTACGTGCGAGAGGAAAGGTCCATAGGGGTAAAAGTCAGGTTGTCTTATGACGAAGAACCTATTGTCACCCTCTCACCAGGTCCTCCGTTGCTGGGAACTACTACATGACCAGCAACCGACGTACCAACACAAATCCTCACCCCTACTTGAACAGTCAGGGAGGTATTTTTCCAGGGGGAGGTCCTAGCAGTTCTGTGCTCTCCCCCGGGGTCCAAGAGTACACGACAAGACAGTTATTGGAAAGCACACGAGTGTCCTTACCGTCCCCAACACCACTCTCTTATGAAGAAGCTCTGAGCTCCCTAGCGCTGCCCAGCAGTGCCGTGGTACCTCCCTTGTAGGAGCTGGATGTCTTGCTGGAGGACCTGTTATCCCTCCAGGAACGACATGTCCCAACTACTCACAGCCTCAATACTCACCTTAATACCGCCATATTTCCCTATATGACCGGGAGGTACCCATGGCAGTATCCACCTCCTTTAAACCAAGTACCAGTAGCACCTCTTCCTGGAGGTCAGGGTCCGGGAGTCTCCCAACCCCTTGCCCAAACCTCTACGGCCGAAGTCAGAATTGAGGCTACCCCCTCAGAGCCATACCGTCCCAAGTCGTTGGAATGCTTCGCCGAGCACATTGCGCACTTTGATTTCCCAATAAGATCAAAATGCCGGCTAACGTGAAAACGTACGATGGACCGAGGATCCCGACGACCACCTGAACGTTTTCTCTGGAGCAGCCACTGTGGAAAAGTGGAACAAACGCTGAGTGCTGCCATATGTTTATGCAAACATTGGTAGGACCAGCTCGCCTATGGTTTTGTGGCCTCCTAGCTCGGAGTATCTCCTCATTTAATGACCTGAGGAGGAGCTTCACCTCCAACTTTAACCCCTGAGGAAATGCACTAAAGATGCTGCCATACTGCATTAGATCCAACAAGGGGAACACGAGGATCTCCGTAGCTTAATCGAAAGATATAAAAGGGAAGGCCTACAATATAGCGGCGCCACGGAAAAGATTCGAGTTTCGGGATTCATGGGAGCCATTCGCCCCAAAAAGCTGTTGAGAAGATTTCATGAAGATGTTCCCCAAACCATGGAGGAGGCCTTCGAGAGAGCAGAGGCCTTCCTTCGGGGAGAAGAAGCTCTCACTCAGTAGGATACCAGGAAACGGGATCGGGGAAGCTGGAGAGATGGCTTAACAAGCTCCCGAAGACCTAGTTTCCAACTCTACAACGAGAGACGGTCTGATAGACCATTCGAAGCCAGAAGGAACGAGGAAAGAAAACGGTCTCCCAGATCAGGAAGGTACCATGATAGAGAGAAGCAAGTGTTCACAGTTCTCACCAAGACCCCTCAGGAGATACTTTCCACTGAGGAGGTCAAGTACACCTTTCGACCTTCCAGACCCTTGTCCAAGCCAGCCAACAAGAGGGATGCCAGCAAGCACTGTGCCTTCCACAACGATACCGGACACCACACGAACGATTGTTATCAAGTGAAAAAGAGAATATAAGAGGCTGTTAAGTCCGGAGAGCTGGCTCATCTGATCAAAGATATCAAAGGAAGAAAGGATGATGGGAAAGAAAGACAAGGAGGTCAACATGATCAGGCATGAAGGGACCCAGCAGATAAAGAGGGCTCGTACTGACCCTTGGAACAAACAATACATCTGCCTTCCCCTTGCTCCAGACGAACTGATCATTACCCCGTAATAGTGGAAGCTAAACTGGATGGCTTCCCAGTAGACAGAGTGTACATGGACTGTGGAGCCTCGTTAGAAGTGATGTACGAATGATTTTTCGAATCACTGAGCCCAGAAATCAGATCCAAACTCAAGCCATCAGACACCTCTCTCGTGGGTTTCTTAGGGGAACGTGTACATCCCCTAGGGAAGCTCACCCTAAGCGTCTGTTTCAGAGATGGGGACTTATCAAGAACGGAGGAACTGACCTTCTCCGTAATCAGATACCCGTCAAGCTACAATGTCCTCATTGGAAGAATGGGTATCGCCACCTTTGGTGCTGTAGTATCAACGACGCACGGCCTCATGAAGCTTCCAACTCCTAACGGGATTGCAACCCTTAAGCCGTCAGCTGAAGCCCTTCTAATAGCTTCCGTGGAGGAGGCTAAAGACCCTCGGGAGATGGAGGCACCTGTCAGTAACCCCATTCGAGAAGTCAGCATAAACCCTGCCTATCTGGAGCAAACCATCAAAGTAAACAACCTGCTCCCTGATAAGATTATTTTGAACTAATCAACCTTTTGCAGGAAAGCCAAGATGTATTCGCCTGGTGTCCCGGAGACATGACTGGGGTCCCAAGAGATCTGGCTGAACATTCCCTCAACATAGCTCTCTCCTGCAAACCTGGCGTCCAAAAGAAAAGAAGCTTGGCCCCTGCCAGGAGCCAGGCTGCCTGTCAAGAGGTTGAAAATTGGTAGAAGCTGGCATCCTAAGGGAGGTACAATACCACTCTTGGGTGTCGAATCCAGTCATGGTAGCCAAACAAGATGGAACTTGGAGGATGTGCGTAGATTTCAAGGATCTTAATAAAGCCTGCCCTAAAGACTGCTACCCCCTGCCCGAAATTGATTGGAAGGTCGACTCCCTCACTGGCTTCCAATACAAGTGCTTCCTGGATGCCTACAAGGGGTATCACCAAATTCAAATGAAGCAAGAAGACGAGGAAAAAACAGCCTTCCACACCAATAAGGGGGTCTTTTTGTAACCGAAAGATGCCCTTTGGCTTAAAAAATACAGGAGCCACCTACCAACGGTTGGTGGATCAGGCCTTCTCGAAACAGATTGGGAGGAACATGGAAGCCTACGTGGATGACTTGGTCATCAAAAGCGATTCTGGGAAGGCAATGATCAAGGACATCCGGGAATCCTTTGATAACCTCCAGGGGATAAACATGAAGCTCAATCCAGTTAAGTGCTCCTTTGGGTTCGAGGAAGGGAAGTTCCTTGGCCACATAGTCGGAAAACAAAGCATCAAGGTGAATCCAAGCAAAATCCAAGCTGTCCTAGACATGAAGTCACCTATTACAAAGAAGGAAGTGCTGAGCCTCAACGGTAAAATTGCTGCCTTAAAACGTTTTCTTGCCTAAATCAGCGGAAAAATCCTTGCCCTTATTTAAAACACTCAAGAATTGTATCGATAAGAAGGATTTTCGTTGGACAAAAGAGGCAGAAGCTTGCCTTCCTTGAGCTTAAAAAACACATAGCTTCCCTGCCAGAAATGGCAGCACCTGAAAAGGGGGAAGTAATAACAGTTTACTTGTCTGCAGGATCAGAAGCAGTAAGCTCAGTCCTCTTGGTTGATCGAGGAAAAGAGCAAATACCTGTTTACTTCGTCAGCAGAGCCCTCAAGGATGCTGTAATAAACTATGCTCCCATAGAGAAGCTTGTGTTAGCACTTGTGCACACTGCCAAGAGGCTAAGGCGATATTTTCAGGCTCACCCAATGAGGGTAATCACCGACCAACCCATACGTTCCGTCTTAGAGAAGCCAGAAGACTCGGGGAGGTTGGCAAAATGGGTTGTTGGCCTAGGGGAGCACAAAATAGAGTATGTGCCTAGAAGGGCATACAAAGGGCAAGTGTTCGCTGACTTTCTTGCTGAATTACCCATCCTGCAGACAGAAGAAGAGATGAATGAGGTCGAAGAAGAACAACCTGACCTCAAAGGGAAGTGGTGTCTTTTCACTGATGGGGCCTCAAGTGTAGAAGGTTTCGGGGATGGTCTTGTCATCAGGGACCCCCACGGAACTGAGTACACTTATGCACTCCGTCTAGACTTCCCCTACACCAATAACGTTGCTGAATATGAAGCCCTACTGGCCGGTTTAAGGTTGGCAAGAAGCATGAAGGTGCAAGAATTGAAAGTATTCGTCGATTCAAACCTGGTAGTCAAGCAAGTGAATGGAGAGTACACAGCTAAGGAGCACTCAATGATCAAGTACAAAGATAAGGTCAAGGAATTCATCAAGGAATTCAAAGCCTTCACACTAGAATAAGTATCAAGGACCAAAAACAAGCAAGCGGATGCCTTGAGCAAGCTGGCTTCCCTAACGTTTGCTCACTTAACTAAAAGGGTCCTGGTTGAGGTGCTCAGGGAACCATCCATTGACGAAAAAGAAGTCCAAGATGTTGTCACCGAAACAGAATCCACCTGGATGACTCCCATTGTGTCCCACCTTAAAGAAGGGAAGCTGACAGACAACGAACAAGAAGCAAAGCGGTTGGTCATCAAGGCAAGGCAATATGTGATTGAAGATGACAAGCTCTACAAAAATGGCTACTTGGCACCCCTGCTCAGGTGTGTGGGCCCCAATCAAAGCAACTATCTCATCAGGGAGATACACGATGGGATATGTGGTATGCATGCCGGACCTCGTGCTGTGGTATCAAAACTTATGAACCTTGGTTATTATTGGCCAACCATGCACAAAGATGCCTTCGAGACAATCCGAAAGTGTGAAGCATGTCAGCTACAGACACCAGTGAAGTCTAACCCAAAACACGACCTTGTACCTATCATCTCTGCATGGCCGTTCTATTAGTGGGGCATGGATATAGTGGGTCCCTTCCCACAGGCTCCGGGAAAGCTGAAGTTTCTTCTGGTAGTTGTGGATTATTTCACCAAGTGGCCGGAGGTCAGGCCATTGGCCACCATATCAGGAAAGCCTGTGATAAATTTCGTGTGGGAACAAGTGATTTGCAGATATGGGCTACCAGGGGAGATCGTAACAGACAACGGAAAGCAATTTGCCAACAAGCCGTTCAGCAGCTGGTGCTCCGAGTTAGGCATCAAGCAGGTCTTCAGCTCAGTAGCTTACCCCCAATCCAATGAACAAGTTGAGCGCATGAATAGAAGCATTGTCGAAGGTATTAAAGCAAGGCTGGGAAGATATGGCAAGAAGTGGGTCGACGAGCTCCCAATTGTACTATGGGCTATCAGAACCATGGAGAAGACGAGTCACCAAAAAACACCCTATAGCCTCGTCTTCGGAAGCGAAGCTGTTATACCAGCAGAGATAGGGGTAAGCTCAGGAAGACATGCTCTCCGAGACGTACAACACAATGACAAGGAGGTGCTACTCATCCTAGACCTCCTCGAAGAATCAAGGGACCAAGCCTCCATCAGGGAGGCCAGATACAAGAAGAAGATCGAAGCCTACTACAACACAAGGGTACGAAAGGAGGTTTTCAGACCAGGGGACCTTGTGTTAAGATGCCATGAAGCCAGCAAGCAGCAAAGTGTAGGGAAGCTAGGTCCCCGATGGGAAGGTCCCTATGTTATCAAGGAAGCCCACAAAGGGGGATCCTACAAGCTAGCTGACCCTAATGGCAAAATGGTCCCAAGGCATTGGAGTGACAAACACTTGAAACGATTTTATGTTTAATGGTTGTAATGCTACTATGGATTCCCAATGTCATGACTAATGAAAGAACTTTGTTTTAAGAGTAATTCACTTGTCACTTATCTTATCAAAGGTGAGCCCCTCCTAACAAGGCTCCATGGGATCTGGCGCTATACCTACCCATGAAACGGGGATGAGCTCCCAGGCCACAACTGCTCAACAGGAAACAAGGCTAATAACCTTCCTGTATACAGGGTGAGTTCCTAATACAATCCACAACTGCATGGGACAAGTCCTTAGAAGGAATACCTAAACCCATGAAAGAGGGTGAGCTCCTCGCACCAAGACAGCTCGCACATGTTCATGATGCCCAAAGACGAACATATAATTTAACAAGCCACTAAGTCAGGCTCAAACATAAACAAACAAGCTGATAGGATAAGTATTGCATCGGTTCCTTAACTAAGTATCCTGGGTTGGGTGACTGCAGCATCCACCTCAAGGTGAAAGGTTAAAGACATTGCAAACACTACAAACGACAAGTAAAATATCCAAGGCAACCAAGCATTAAACATAAATAAAGCATCACCCCTAGAGGGGGAGCATTTCCATTAATAAGCATAAAAGCCCTAAGGCTTAATACAAAAGAGTTTCATTAAAAAGACGACTTAAACACAAAGGAAGTTTAAAACACAACTAGATCATGGAGTGGCAGAATCTTCGGCTTCATTGGTGGTATCACCCTCACCGGTGGAAGCCAGAGTCTGGTTGCCAACATCTTCATAGAGGCCATCAGTGTCAAGGCCAGCAAATGGATCATCTTCGCCAGAAGGAGGGATAGAATCAACCTCCAAAGCTTGAAGGGGGAAGGACTCTCAAATACCTGCTCCAAGATGGGAACTCTTGACGAATCAGCAGGCTTAGGAGGTTTCGAACTACCTTCCCCACCATCAGCTCCCTCCAACATTATCCTGATGGGCCTCTTCGACACATAGGAGTTGAAAACCTCATTGGCCACTTCCTTCTTCAAACCTTCCGGCTCCAAGTCTTGCAGGAAAGAGATAGGCTACTGGGAAGCCTTGGCAATGGCAGCAATATAAGGGTAAGTGGAAAGTTTCCATCGCCTTCACAGCATTCACAAACTCTTCCCCAGAAGAAGGCTTAAAAGATGGTAGCTCCTCGAGCTTCTGACCCTCCCTAGCTTCCTTGAAACCAGCCTGGATTCCCCCATGACGACCAAAGGCTATGGCCTTTGCATAAATGTCAGCCAAATGAGCGTTGAACTCCTGGGAATGCAGCATGTTGGTGATAAAACGGCAACTCCCTTAGCAACCATCCACTTTTTCTCCTCAGTCAAACGGTCCACTTGAGCCGAAGCTCCATACCAACCTTTTCCACAGCAACCTGTTCCTTCTTAACCGCCTCCCGGGCCCTAGTCAAACCTTCCCTCTCCTCAGCAACTTTAGCCTTCTCCTCATTCAACCCCTTGAAAATCTTGTCAAATTTTTCCTTCTCCAAACCAAGTTGAGTCCTGGACACAGCTAACTCATGAACCAGATCCTTCTCCCGTGCAACATACCTAGCCAATTGCTCTTTCGCCTTCACCAACTCAGACTCGTGCTCCTCATAGGCACCTTCAACTTGCTCTCTTCGAAGTAACAACTCACCCCACCTTGCCATCCCATCCGGGAACAAAGATAAAAACTGACCAAAATGGTAGTACATCTTCTTCATCACATCCTTGTCCATCCACTCTTTGTGTAAGGCCCTTTCAGTATCAGGGATACAATGGTCAGTCAAATATCGACAAACGGAAGCCTTCTTCAACACATCAGTACTCTTCACGTCCCAATTTGGTACAAAAACTCCTTCACTATGACCCTGCTGAACAGGGGAACCAATAATTGAATCGTGATTGAACGAACGATTAATAAAAGGACTAATTTACTCCTTTAATCAACCAGATTTAGGTTAAGTAAACTTCACCATAGTTGACAGATGGCATGATTTGGTTGCTTCCTACGCTTTGTACGTTAAGGAACTTTGTACCGTATACTTTCTCATTTTGTAATATGTTAGTTTGTGGTTCAAATAAAATATATATGGTACAATTTCCGAGAACCGACTGCGAACTAGAAATTTTTTTTTGCCACAAAAACGATATAATTAACTAGTGGTAAGATCATTCGTAGTGCAACGCCCACTTCAAACGCTCCCGTCTAGGCATAGAGCACCCCCAGGGCATGAGTGGGGCGTTCTGGGCAGAAAGGGTGGGGCTAGTCATGGCCCATGGGTGTTGGCTGCATCGCATCCCTCACACACAAACCTTTTTTTATTTAATTTTTTCACCCAATCACAACACCCTTATTTTGTTAGTTTTTTTCTTTATTTAAATTGTTTAACAAAACCATTATACAAATTAATGAAAATGATGAGCGATAACAGTTCGGCCTACGTGACAGTGACGTGACACCATCTTTTTACTTTTTAGTGAGACTACTACAAATGGCCTAACATACTATATTGTCATATAGGGTCCACCAACACTGGTCCTTCGCTATGTCCCTTTTAACGTGGCCCATACATGACGCTAAGATGATGGGCTCCATTCCACACCATCCGGCATTTCTTGGAACCAATGCCTGGAAACCCAAGTCAACCGGACAATTACCATGCACATGATTCACCATTTCCCAAATTTGTGTATGGCCCATGGCTGCTAAAGACTTGCTGGCCAAGTAAATAATCCCCCAATTTCTACATTGTTTCTGGCAATTTGCCCAGAAATTGGGAACAAAACTACTGTTCTCCGTAGTTATATTAAACCCATTCTTTTCTTCATCTAATTTTAAAACTAGAAACAAGCTTAATAATCTCTTTAACAGATACCGTTTGTTTTACATGTGTTTCGGTTGACGGTTTTAAGAACCTGGTTTGTAGATGACCTCGATTGGTAAATTCTCTATCTAATCTTTGTCCATTTGTTGGCATGCATATTTTGCTTTATAAAACAATATATTATAATATATTATGTTTTAATAATTTAATTTAATAACTTAATAAATTATTTTTATTATTGTAGATTTTTACTCACTTATTTTAATTTTTTTTAACGGCCAACGGTACACACCCATAACAAAACCCCGCACCCTTCAGGTCCGGTCCCCGGGCCCCCCTAAGGTCCAGCCCCTCATTTCAGAATAACCCTACTCTGAGTGGGATTCGAAAATGTGACCTCCCAGGACAGGAACCCCACAAAGTGGGTAAACCTTCTCACCTCCATTGCAACCACTAGGCTACATCATCATTGACACTTATTTTTAATTAATTAACGAGATGATAGATCAAATACAAATAAGCTTAACCTACTAACCATGAGAAGGGAAATGAGAATTTTATTTTTTTTTCATATCTGCTTAAATATGCTTTCTAGATGAATAATAAAAAAAATTTTAGCGTAATTACTCTACACAAAAAAAAAAATATGTTTTTTTTAGATTTCAGTACTAAAGTAGATGTTTAACAATATGGGAAAAAATTTCAAAAAAAAAAAAAGTTTACCCTTCTTCACTTCTCACGTTAAGGACTATTTGTAGGATAAGAACAATTTGTACAAGAATCTTCCCCCAATGAATACGACGTGTGATATAAGTGAAGCAGGAAATATAATCGGCTCACAGAATTGTGACATGTGACGTTAATAACTACTTATTTATTATTAGGATACCTTGGAAGCTTGATAAACTAGTTAGATATCGGTGGTTGGTTAAGCGAGCACAAGGTGCTCAGCTTTCGTATCAATCTGATTAGTTAGCTTTTCAAATAGCTGACATGTATTAAGTTAGTCTAATTCTCAATTACTCGCGTAATCAAGGTTTTTACGAAACTACTGTTGGATTAACTTCATGATTTCGAACTGTGTTATTCAGTATGTTTCTACGAATTTGGGAAAAATCTTTGTATTGAAGCAAGTTGGAGACAATGAAAATGTCGTTTACCTATGTGATATCAGTTTATGACTTCATGTGTTATACTTAACAACTTGTGTCTTTGTTTAGGCATCCTCATTACATTTACTTAGGCGATCAAATGTTTTCATGGACCCCCTAGTACTAAGGGGAAAGTTCAATTGAGAACTCATAGTTAGGGAGAGAACTCGAGAACTACTATTTAAATTAAGAAAAAAATAAAAATAAAAATCATAACTCAAAATTTAAGTCAAAAACAAAAAATCTGGTTCGGAGCTTCTCTTTCCACGCCATCCCGTTTAGAAAAAAAACATAAAAAAAAACAGGCGACTTCTAATGCACGTGTGTAGTAAATGTCCGGTTAGCTTTCGGGTTTAGTTTAGATTTTAGGGTTAGTTTTTTTAAGTTTAGCTTGTAAGGTTTAGGTTTTTGGGGGTGGGTAGGGTGGGTTTAGGTTTTTGGGTAGGGGGTTAGGTTTTTTGGTGGGGGTTAGGTTTTTGGTTGTGACGGGTGGGCTTATGTTTTTGGTAGGTGGTGGGTGGGGGTGACTTTAGGTTTTTGGGTGGGGGTGGATGGGTTGTTTAGGTTTTTGGGTGGGGGTGGATGAGTTGTTTAAGTGATTTAGGTTTTTTGGGTAAGGTGGGATGGAATTAGGTTTTTGGGTGGAGGTAAGTTGGGGGTGGGGGTTTAGGCTTTTGGGTTATACTACACATGTGCAGTAGCGTTTTTTATGTGTTTTTTTTTATTTTTTTCTGAACGGGTATGACGTGGGAAAGAGAAGCTCCGAACTAGTTTTCTATTTTTTTACTTAAATTTTGTGTTATGATTTTTTTATTATTACTTTTTTTGTATTTAGTTAGGAGTTCTCGAGTTCTCTCCCTAAAATGAGTTCTCTATTGAACCATCCCCTAGTACTATTCATGTATTTTTGTACTGGTTAAAAGCTAGCCTTCTTACCGGCTAGCTCATTTTACGTTGATATGATTAGTCGGTTTTGGCCTTAAAGGAGGTTAACGTGTCTTATAATTTATAAATGTAACCTGTTTCCAGCAATAGGTGTTCGGCTCTTGGAGGAGATCACAAGAAGCTATTAGAGATGATACCAGATCATGTGAAGAAGACATGGACCGAGTGGGCACTTCAAGGACTCATGTTCATCAGCATTGCTTCACAAATTGTCTTATTTTTACTTGGCAACCTTCGAAAACACAATCCA
The DNA here is from genome assembly GCA_030844895.1 of Ambrosia x helenae. Taxonomy (NCBI): domain Eukaryota; kingdom Viridiplantae; phylum Streptophyta; class Magnoliopsida; order Asterales; family Asteraceae; genus Ambrosia; species Ambrosia x helenae. The sequence continues at coordinate 15,318 of JAUTDX010006294.1, forward strand.
CGAACAAGAATCAGAATTTCTCTCTGGTGTGGCCTACTTACTCGCATATGCAGTTGCATCTGGCGCTCTTAGCATCATCACTCGAAGCGCCTTAGACGTTTGCAGCACCTCTCATTCGTTATCAAAATATGAAAAGCTAAACACAAGTGAGCTCAAGTCTTTTTGGGCACCATTTCTGCTTCTTCACCTTGGTGGTCCGGACAGCATTACCGCCTACTCTTTAGAAGATAACGAACTTTGTTAAGACACTTGGCAGAAGTTGGTTTTCAGTCAGTAGTCGCTATCTATGTCTTCCTGTTGTCATGGCCAGGTTGTTCTGATCTTCCAAAACTAAGCATATTGGTTTATATAGCCGGTTTCATCAAGTGCTTTGAACGTATTCGTGCTCTACTACTAGCAAACACTGAGCACCTTCCGAGACTCACTGCTTGGTTCACCTGACCCCGGTCCCATTATCCCAAATTCCTGGAGGACTACCACTTGAGAAAGTCGCAAGGGTTTGATGTGAGCGTTGGGGAAGTCCCGGAAGCCAGTTCCCAGAAAATGATCACGCTTATCTTGAATTTCGCGGTGATGTAATATCAGAAGCTTATTCGCTATTTCAAACATTCAAACGGATTTTTGTTGACCTCATACTCACATTTGAAGATAGAGATAAAAGCCAGTCCTATTTTCGCCGGCTTAAATCTAAGGAAGCTTTCACAGCAGTTGAGATTGAGCTCGGATTTGCATACGACATGCTTTACACCAAGGCTAATGTCGTATACACCTTTGTTGGGCTAGTATTTCGCGTTACTAGTGTTTTCATCATTCTCATGGTCTTCGTGGGATTTTATTTTATATGTGATGTGCATGATTACAGAATTATTGATGTTGCAATCACTTATCTGTTATTTGCAACATCAGTTGTAATGGAAATCTTTGTGGTTATTACCATGCTGCGTTCGGACTGGACAGATGTTTGGCTAAGACAACACAACTACTCGCGCAATGTCCTAATGCTTCCATTCTTAAAGAAACCAACGAAACTACGATGGTCCGGCTCCATGGCACAATTAGATCTACTAAGTGTCGCGCTTGAAGATAAGCCTGCTAGTCTTTTGGCAACTCAAATGCTCCTTGGGATAGATAAGTATCGCGTAAAGCATCGTTACAAGACGTATAGCAAAGTTTCTAGCAACTTGCAAGATCTAATTTACGACCAATTTCAAGAGTTCATGAGTTGCAGCTCTGATCTAAAAGCATTATGCAGTCACAAAGGTAGTTTTTCTCTCAGTAAGAATAACTATGATGATCTTCTATGGAGTATCAATAAAGTCGATTTCGATCAAAGCATTATCTTATGGCACATTGCAACCACTCTATGCTATTACCCAGAAGAGCAGGACAATCAAGGGGACATTGATGTGTGTCGTTTGGAAAGCAAGCATATATCGGATTACATGTTGTATCTTCTTGTGTCATATCGGATTACATTAATAAATATGTTCCACATGAGATTCAAAACAGTCAGTCATAGAATAAGTTGTTCATAACATTCATTACACAAACTAAATTTCCAATATTAAACAATGATTGTTTACAAAAATGTATAACAATTTTAAGGAATCCTTACTCGAAGTCCTGAATATCAAGATTCATTCGTTTGGTTTCGTTAGGACCTCCTCCAAAGACATCCAAGTCGCTACACCAGATGACGCTTCCAGTAATATCTGTAAAAACAAAACAGACAAGTTAACCAAATCTGTGTTAAATATAAAGCAACAGTGTTCAACCAAACTGAACGTAAAAAAATTGTAGTAAGGTAAAGAATAAAATACAAACCAACGCTCAACAGACTCTTGGCTTCTCCGTTAAGTATTTGGTTAAAAGGTAAGAATTTGAAACCATACTCCACACCTTCCCAACCCTTAACCTGTTTCACAGTCGTACAACGATAAAAAATTATTTTGAAACTGATGAGCTACAACTCTGTAGATGTCATTGTTTTCACCTACACTTAACTTAGACAAGACAACCACACCGTCTTCTTCAATTTGACTGTCAAAAACCTGTATAAAAGGTGCATTCGCAGAACCTTGAATCTTTTCACCCTGCATATATCGTTTAACAGAACGTAAAAAGCATACAGAAAAGAACACGTTTTCATGAATAAACAAAGCTATAAATTTACCTGCTCGTCAATGAATATGACCTCCAACTTATACGCTGTCTTCCACTTCCTTATGACTCGAGCCTTCATGTACCACATGTCTTTGGCTGGATTCAGATCACGAATGAAACTGACGTGCTTTTCTTCACCGTCCATTGACGCCGACTGGATTTGAAAGATATATTTTAAGAGGGAAATTTGAAAATCTTTGTTTAGGTTTAAAAAATTAAAAGCTGATATTAGAAATGGCTGAATTGTTTTTGTGCTTATATATAAGGAGCTAATGAGGCACGCTTCCCTAGCTTAATTTAAATTTTCCCCCTTAAAATTCAAACTTAGGCCCTATATGCTGCACAGTACGTGGCTAACATCTACTGCTTGACGACAGACCCTTTGGTTGGTAACCGCTGTTCATGACAGCAGCGGTACTTTAACGTGGCCCACGTATTATTTGTGAATATTTTAAGGGGGTTTGTGACTTCAGGTTTTGCATCACGATGCATTGGTGGCCTGTCTCTCTCCGCTTGACACGTCAGCTTTCTGACGTCACTCACGACTCTCCTATTATTGAAAGTATAGATAGATATATATTTATAATGTTTAGCTTTACTTTTATCTTATTATTACTTTACTACATAATAAATAAAAATATTATGATTATCTTAATTCTCTCATATATGAAATAACATTATTAAATCTTAATTTCACGTTCATCTCTTATTTATTTAAACATTTATTTTCTTATCTAATTCTTTTTATATTTCTGTCTATTAAAACCATTAAATATTTTATGATCCAAACTCATGTAATATTAAATTTTCTAATCTAATAATAATTAAAACAAAAAATATTATAATGTGATTCACAAGTTTCTACTGAATTATTTACACTAAGTGAAACTGTAAATAGGAGTTTTGTTTTCATCCAAAGCATAGGTCAAACCTGTGTTTCTAAAAAAATCTACACCTTCAAGACCACCACCTCAATCAAACCCGAAAAATGGTTGTTTTTGTCTCTACTCCTTATCTAAACGTACATTCTCTATTTAATATACATTTTCATTCTTATTCACATAATTAAAATTGTTGTTTTCTCATATTATATATTTTAATTTCTATATTATATCCAACCATACATTTTATCATCTCATATTAGATTTGTCTATCCTAAAATATAACCTAGTCACTTTATATTCAAATACATGGAGATGTATATAGATTTAAAAGATTAAAATATGTTTGCTATCTTTTAAACAACATGGAAATTTCAGGTACAATTAAAACTACAT
>JAUTDX010006295.1:0-27418 GCA_030844895.1 Ambrosia x helenae
CATATATATGTATATTATATTCTAGAGAGAGAAAGTAATAAAAAAAAGATGAGTGAGAGTCTGTTCCTCTCTCCATCTTTTATGGCATGAGACCTTTCTATGTACACTACCCACATTTACATAACACTCTGTACATTAAAAATCCTCCATCTTTGCATGCTTCACCAACCTCACAAATTTCCCACAAACCCAAATAATATTATGATCACAGTAATGCTTATTATTACATCATAACCTAATCAAAAGATTCACACCCAGATGAAAAAAAAACAGGGTAATTGCTTTGTTGTTATGGGATTTTATTTCTAGTTGTTTCTTGATCATTTTCTTGATGTGGGTGCTTTTAAAGTTTTGATTTTTATTAATATTTTGTTGTTCTCAAGCTTTTCTTGATTATTGTGTTGTTGTAAGTAGTGTTGTTGATGATGGTTGAGAGAGTTGGGATTTAATATTATTAATAATAACATGAAGGATGATGAAGAACTTGAAATGTTGTTGGGTGAGATCCCTCATGCAACATCACTTTCCTTCATAATAATAATAATAATAATATTAATAATAATAATCCATCATATGTCAATGGCCTTCACCATCATCATTTTGTTAGTAATAATAATAATAATAATCCTACATTGAACAGGATGATGTATGGTGATTCATCATGTGGGTACACTCAAAATACTACAAGTATGTTGTTTAATGGCCATTCATCATCATCATCATCAACATTATTATATGATCATGTCCCTAAACCAAATATTGTTTCAAGAAACCCCTGTTTAGAATTGCCCCAATCATCTTTAGGGAAGGAAGTTGATGAAAATTTGATTGATGAACTTAGTAGAATGTTTGTAAGTCATGATCAAGATCAGGGTTTGCATCGTCTTAGTCGAATTCATTCGAATGCATTTCGGGTTATGATTATATTGAAGGTAACCCTTATTTTTTCAAGAATCCCTATGAATTACGAGCAGTCGAAATTTCGATAGGAGTGTGTTAAGTTATTGTTATCAATCAGGAGTTCCAGCTAAAATGATGCAAAATGTAGCCACTTCGAAGGCTAGGATTAACCCGAATTATGACCCTCATTGGTTCAACATGGCAACTGGTGGTTCAAGGATCACTCGTGGGGGGTTCGGGTTCGGGTTCGGGCTCGGGTTCAGGCCGGGACTCGAGGGTTTAGCCGCTAGTGAGGATAGTTTGATCATTCAAGGTGAAGATGTAGTCGAGTAAGAAAGAAGCTTATTCGACCTTGCGAAAATGGTCAAAACCAAAGTATCAGATTGTTCTTCTCGTTTAAGCTACGGTCAACAGTGTATTTTTGGCAATGGCTAAAGATCAACACGGGTGTCGGCTTCTGCAAAAGATTTTTGACGATGGGAACCCGCAACATGTACAAACTGTGTTTAATGAGGTCATAGGTCATGTGGTTGAGCTTATGATCAATCCTTTTGGGAATTACTTTATGCAGAAGCTTTTGGATGTGTGTAATGAGGATCATCGAATGCGTATTTTGATCGTCGTTACTCGAGAACCAAGTGAACTTGTTCAGATTTCATTGAATACACATGGGTATAACTTATATCTTTTGTTCTAATTAATATTGTATTATTTATACCTTATAAAATGTCAAATGTTTGCTTTTATTTTTATAGAACTAGGGTGGTACAGAAACTTATAGAGACTCTCAAGACTAGGCAGCAAATTAAGCTTGTTATCTCGGCTATTGAACCGGGCTTTCTTGCTCTGATAAAGGATCTCAACGGTAATCATGTCATTCAGCGTTGCTTGCAGTGTCTCAGCAATGAAGATAATAAGGTTTGGACTTGCTAAGGTTTAGCAGAATTATAGGTTTATATGTTATATGTTATGGTTGATAGAACCAACTAGGTATTTGATACCTTGCTTTTGACTTTGGATTCTTCTAGTGATCTAATGTTATAATGAAATACGAATCGTTTTATGTTGATTTGTTACAAATTATGTACAGATTTTTTATTTGGAAAGCAAAAAGTTTGATCACAAAACTTTAAAATGTAATGAAACGTAAAAAAGTTTGACTTTAAGGTTCGCATCTGACCCATTTCTTTACTGATCACAGTTCATCTTTGAAGCTGCTGCAAAATTCTGCGTTGAAATTGCAACTCATCAACACGGATGTTGCGTTTTACAAAGATGCATCAATCACTCGACTGGCGAGTACCGTGAAAAATTAGTTTCTGAAATATCAAAAAATGGCATCCTTCTAGCACAAGATGCATACGGGTAATGTTCAAGGAAAAAAAACCGTTCGTGTTTTTATTTTTTTCGGCTAACATTTGTTTATCATACAATGCAGAAATTATGCTGTACAGTACATTCTTGAGCTGCAGATTCCATCTGCTGTGTCCAAGTTGACCTCCGAGTTTAAGGGTAACTATGTGCACCTTGCCACTCAAAAGTTCAGTAGCCACGTGGTCGAGAAATGTTTAGCTGTGTTAGATGGTCAAACCAGGTCAACCATAATCCGAGAAACTGATCTCAGCTACTCATTTTGAACAACTGCTTCAAGATCCACATGCCAACTATGTTATTCAAACCGCTCTTCGTGTTTTTGAGGTTCTGTAATCTTTCATTATAAAGTTGTTGGTTATTGTATGCAAAACAGGTGGGTCATGTCAAAATGGGTTGTTTTTTAGAATGGGGTCACAGGGATTGGGTTGGCCCAAAACACCTTTTTATCAGCTTTTTATATAATGCCTTAATATGATCACAATAAATAATAATAATAATATAAATAATCAATGTTATTATGATAAAATTTATAAGAATAATAATACTATGTATTTGAATTAGTTGATGTTAATGGGGTTGTATGCATTAAAAACATAAGTTTGGCGACTTTTGGCCCGTTTGACCCGTTGATTTCATTTTACGTATGAAACTAGTTTTTAGTTGCATCCATGTGAAACATAACCCACATTGACGTTAGTCACAAGTAAATGAGTCGAAAATGCCACCTCTAATCTATTGTAATCATTTATCCAAGTGCAGGGTCCACTTCATAACGCGTTGGTGAATGTGATTGAATCCACAAGGCAGTCTCACGAAACAGCCCGTATTCAAAGAGGATTTTCTCCCACAAGCTTTTGAGGAGGTAGACTGTATGATGGTAATGTTGTTGTTTCTTGTGTCTATAACCAGCCGGGTCATCTTAGTAAACACTCGTGTACTCAGTGACAGTATATTTTTCTTTTAAAAAATCGCGCTTGCGGGATCATAGATAGAGAAGTAAGGCAAATTTTGGGTTCAAGTTGCTTAAAACATATATGGTGACAATGTTGATGTAATTTCTCTTTACGTTGTAGCTTTTGGGTTGTTTGGACAGTAGTCACCTCTTTGTCCAATTATTAAAAGTTTTTTATTCATAATTAATATATTAGTTAAATATGACTAGAAAGTATTGTTATACTATTTTAAATTTTGTATAATATGATTTGAGGTTTAAAAGCATTACATACTGTTAAAAACCAAACAGAATGAATAGTGTTCGAATAAATCTATGCTGTAAATTTTGATCTAACAAGTAGCAGGCATTATTGGCTGCCATGGAGGGTAGAATGGTAGATCATGGATAGCAGGCTTCGTTGGCTGCCAAGGGGGGTTGGTAATGGTCTAATCAATTATGTGTCCTAATCTACAGCTTAAGGACGCGTAGTTGGTGAATCGAGGAAGGTGATGGGTTGCGGCTGTTGGTGAATCGCATTGCCACCACTTACTCGTCGATGTGGCTCCGCCACGTTGCCTATGGATGCTGTTTCTGGCTTGACCGTCCTCACCAACCTCTCTCTAGAACACATACTCTTTGAGGGAGTATGAATTAGAGCATTCACAGGCCGTTCATCAAATTATATGAGGGGTTCCCTCAAATTATATGGGGTGGGTGTGAGTGGAGGAGAAAAAATATTTGGTGAAAGCACTCTTCACCCCTATATTTGAAAAACTATTGTTCACCTCTATATATATTTTACGGTAATATTTTTGTTAGTGGTTGTGAGTGAGGAGAGAGAAAATATAATGATAAAATTATGAAAAAAAATATTATTATTTTAATTATGAGAGAGAAGATTTAGGGGTGAACTAATAATTTTTAGTGTAATTTGGTGGAGAGGATTTGAACGGGCTGTGAATGCTCTAATTGTTTTGCACTCTGTGCATTAGTAGTTGTAACATATTCTTTTTCTAACGAAGTTGTAACATGTCTTCATTTGTGAATCCTTATCTAAGATGTTATACTTTTAACTAGGGGTGTGCATGGGTCGGTTTTGGCCTAAATCATAACCATAACCGATATGTTGGTTAATGGATATCCATAAACATAACCAATCGGTTCTGGAGGTTTTGGTTAATCGACTATGAAGGTTATAATGAGTGGTTATGGGTCGGTTAACCATGAAATTTGGCCTAGCTAAAAATAGCTCAAAACAATAAAATAGTGCATTATGGGGTCTACAAGTTTTGGTTTTGAAAGTTTCTGAATAAATATTAAATTGTTAGTACACATTTAAATAATTCTATTTAGCAAAGGGAAATTGGATTTTAACACCCTAAACTATTGACAATTGGCCGCTGACGCACTGAACTACAAAATTGAACAACACCGCACTGTACTTTCAACTTATTGGCCTGTATCACCCTCAGACTAACCATGGTTATTTTTTGCTGACGTGGCATGGTGACGTGTCCCTTTTTGCTGACGTGGCAGGTGATGTGTCCTGCCATGTCAACTTATTCCCCATGCCACGTCAGCAAAAACGGGCACGTCACAATGCCACGTCAGCAAAAATTAACCATGGTTAGTCTGAGGGTGATACATGCCAATACATTAAAAGTACAGTGCGGTGTTGGTCAATTTTGTAGTACAGTGCGTCAGCAGCCAATTGTCAATAGTTCAGGGTGTTAAAATCCAATTTCCCTTTAGCAAAAGATTCGCAGTTGTATTGTTTGTACAAATGCTTAATGTGTTTGTACGTTAATTTTTGGGCTTTTTGTTGGTCCATTGTGTGTTGGTGGTCCTCTATGATTGGATAGCTGGGCGGTGGACACGCGTCGATGCACCCTTTGTTTTGCTTTCTTCTTTGCTGTTCAAACACATGTCCACATTTCATTCTTCACCTTCACACATCGATGCCTGGCTTCCTCTTCCGCCTGCCGTCCCTTTCTTTTCGTTGGCTATGGTTGACCGACGGTGGATGGTGGCGGTTATGTAGAGTGATGACTGGTTAACCGGGTCGGTGGACACGCGGCGACTCACCTTTTGTTTTGCTTTCTTCTTTTCATACTTCATTATTCACCTTCTCACATTGATGACTCGCCGCCTCCTCCTCTGCCTGTGTTGCAGGTACCGAATAACCCTTTCGATGGGTTTTGTTGTGGAAAATGCCTGGTAGTGATGGAGTGCAACCACCTTTCATGTTTCTCATTTGAAGCCCTAAATCTGTTGGGATAGATATGTCATCTTCTTTAATTTAGAGTTCACAATTCAAATGTTTGGTGTTTTATGTTGTTGCAGGTGGTGATGCATGTATCAGAAAACCCAATAACCCATTAGATTATTATTCGGTTAGGGTTTTTGATAGGCTGATAAGGCTGTGATGAGTTGAATAATCTGAGTAAAATACCGTATGAGGATGTCGCTTTGGCAGGCCAAGGTTGGAGGATGGTGGGTGTTTACCTGCAACCCCTTGCAGCCATGGCGGTGTACCATTTCAGTAACTCTGAGCCTCGGTGAAACTAACTTTATTAGTTTTGTCAAGTTCTTGAAGTAACAAGCAAGAGGAACAACGCGAATTGTTGAGGCAAAGAATAAAAGAATAAATCGCGGCAAAATACGATTGGATCGTTATTGGTGGAAGATGAAGACGACGAGTAGATTATTTATATTTGTATGACTTTTTAAGTTGATGTTTCTTGTATTTTATTAGTTTAACTTAATGTATTTATATTTTAGTTAATATAATGTTATTTTTAATTAAACTCTTTATAAAAAAAAATCTAAAAAAAATAACATTTGAGTGAAGTGTTACCTTGAGAAAAACTGTTTTTAGTACAGTGAATCAATAATGTGGCAATAAATGACTAATAGAAATTAGTGAAGGTGAAAAATTATTAGTGTAGTGCCCTCCCTAGCGTGTGTGATAAAAGTAGGGTGATAATGTGATATTGACTTGGCTCAGTAAAGATTTTTTTTACCATATTATGTGACTGTTTGAATATCGAATTAGTTTCAAGGGGAGTTAAGGGTTTATGAACTGTATGGGGTTATGGTTCAATTCATCTTTCATGTGTTTTTTTTTTTCTTCATATAACTGTTACCATATACACATATAGTGTCGTACTGTTTGAATAAATAAGAATCTCATTTTTACGGGAGTTGGAGATAAGCAAAGACACTCACTGAAAATTCTACTTTCCTTCTGTCTCTTACATAAATGATTGTGGTCTTTGAGTCTTTCATTGCCATTTGGTTTTTAATATATTGAATGCTTGGTTTTAAAATATTTTTTGTTGATTTTCAAACCATAATTTTTGTCTTGAGAGTGTGCATTTTATTGTGGTGTTATGCCTAAATTTATTCTTTATATCCATTGCATCAGTAATTTGAATACGCTTTTGATTCTTCCATCTATTTGAATTCAACAGGTTATTGATGCCAATGCCAAAGACATGGAAATCGATCTTTTAACCTTGGAACATTGAGTAGCATTGTTGCTGTAATATTCTCATTTGTGGATAACACTAGAAGAACTCTAGCTTCTGTCTGATTACACTCATGTTCAATCTTTGGACATCGACTCTTTAGATGATCCGTTCTCTTTCTATTTGAAATGTTATGATTGCGTTTTGGTGCAGAATTATTGGTTACTTCTATGCATTAGGTGGGGAATCATGTAAATTTTGATTCACTGACTCATCCATGAGAACACCATCACCAACCGTCTGCTTGCCGGTCTTCGACATTATGAAAACTTCTATCTACTCACCGCTCTTGCCTGCGTCGCTGGATGGACCGTCGAATGATGCTACTTTTTGCCTATCACCATTTTTTTCTAGATTTGCCTCATAATTTTTTCCTCTTTGGATTTATATTTACCCATTAGATGTTTTATATTCTGTATGTTATTTGTATACCCTGTTTATGTTTGTGAAAGGTGGAGCAGCGGATGGTGGGGAATAAGACAAGTGACTTGACCAAATTGCCCCTGACTTAACGTCAAAAGTTAACTGGGTTAAGTCCTTGGACTGTTTTGGCCTATTTTCTCAAAAGTTAGGGACTGTTCAACCAATTTTTAAAAGTTTGGACTGGAGTGACATATTGGCCCAAACCATAGGGACGGTTTTGGTAATTTACTCTTAACTAAACTTTAAGACCATGTACAAATACAAGTAAAAACATCATAACTACAAATACAATCCAAGATCTGAACTCCCCTAGATATCTCTAACCTTTATTCGATACCTTCAAGCTCCTATCACGAATTATGTCATAAAAAATGCACAAGTCTTTCAAATCTTGTCTAATCTGCTCTTCCTTATGTCAGTTTTAGTACCTATGTTCCTTTCTATCAATTATGCGGCCTTCCATTCTCCTTACTGGTATCGTGGCATGTCTTCTCCTTACATGCCCGAACCACCTCAATTAGCCCCCCATCTTCTCCGAGATGCGCGCTTCCCCTAATGTAGCCCCCAAAACTTCATTATTTATCCGTTCTAACTTTCCATGCCGACGTATCTATCTCAACATCCTCATTTCTGCTACCTCTAACTTTCGTGTTTGTGTCTTCTTGATTTCCCAACAAATCTATTCCGTTTAACATAGCATGTCACACTCCTACCCTATATAATTTCTCTTTCAATTTCTCACCTCCATTCACACATGGTGACTTGATATTTCAATATTTTTACTTTATCCCCTTCAAATTTACTAACATTACAATGATAGTCCCACAAGTATGGGTGTTATAATTGTTTCTAGTTGTAACATAGCTCCTTCATGTTCCTTTGCAGTGTTGTCACTTAGGTAAAATTGTGATACGCCGAGTTCGAGTGCTCTCATACCAATGTTAGAGAAAGAATTCAAAGAGAGATAATTATTTAATTTGGATTCCCTGTTACAAGTATTTAGGGGCTGTTTGGTAAGCCTCTTAATGAGGCTCTGAATCATTCAGTGCTGAATGATTCAGCATTCAGTGCGTTTGTTTCAGCATCTGAATGGAATGATTAAGTCTGAATCATTAAGATCTGGGATGTTGCTGAATCATTAAGCACTGAACTAAGTTGAACTTTAATGAGGCTTTCCTACCAATGTGAGACAAGAAAATTAACCATTCAGACCTCTTAACCATTCAGACATCTTAATGATTCAACACTTAATGAACCAAACAGCCCTTAGTGCCTTAACTACATCAACTTGCTTAATTAGCTATACATTTTAGTTAGACTTGTGAACAATTTCATCTGTTACAAGTATGTGATGTCTTTTAACTTTTTGTGTTATTTAACTTGTAAAAATTCAAGTCCTTGTGGACTATTATTTTTTGTCTTTTAAGAAAATTCCATGAACCCGTACTTTTTTTTTGTCTGAACGATGGATTTTATTAGAAGAAAAAAAAAACGAAGCTAGCGAGTGGCTAGGACAATATACAAGCAATAGCATAAAATTACACAAAATCAAAACTACCCAATTAGACCATTCTAAGGAGTTTATCTTCACTCAACTTTTCACCCAATGGTAACTTGTACTCTTAATTTCCGTCAAAAGTCTCGCAACATCAACTCTTTTTTCAGAGAAAGTAGTTTCGTTTCACATTTTTCATATCCACCAACAAGCAATTAGGATGAGGGCATGCACTAACTTCTTTTTTACATCCGACACGATGGTGTGCTTGTGTAGTTGTACGAAGTCTTTTACAGAGAAAGCATAAATAGGTGGGATCCGCAACCAACTCGATAAGATATACGAAACTATCGAACATACATGGCAGGACGTGAATATGCGCTCGACTGTCTCATCTTTCTCGTTGCATAGGGGACATAGGATTGAAGGAATGTTAATGCTTCTCCTATGCAGGGCCACTCGTGTCGGTAGATTACCTATATTTACCCTCCAACTAAAAATGTTTACTTCTTTGTAACCAATTATTCCATTTGAAATTGTTATGTGCTGCATTACTTGAAGGCCCGCATACCATGAACCCGTAATTAACAATTGAAAAGAACGAGTCCACAATATGACATTTAATATTTTATTTTGAATACAATAATTAATTGATTTCCATACAATTGCTTGATATTTAAATTTTATATTTCTTTATTATTTATTTATTTTTCTGAATACAATTATTTGATTTTCAAACACATTACTTGATTTTAATATTTTGTTAAAGTATTCAAAAAAAACTAAAGCTTAAAATGGTAAATTTGGGTTTTGTTTTCCAGTTATTCGATTTTCAAGTAACTTTTGTTTTTTAATGTTCCTTAAATCAAGATTATATCGTCACGAATTGCGTTTTTTGGTAACTTTTAAGCTCAATATGACATTTACCGCATAATTTAGTATTTTTTTCGAATGTTGACGCCACATAAAATTTATTCAATACTAGAGCCATCTTTTAAACTGTTTTTTGCCTCCGGAGCGCAAGGTACATATACTAGTTACCAAACATAATGGAAAAACTATTTGCCAACTAAACACAACCATCAATATTTACCACCTCTTTCCTTCAACAAACACATATATGTATTTACTAATTCTTATTTGCTTATAGTAGTACAAAGAAAGCGAAGCCGACTATAGGGAGCTTTCCTTAGTTATCTAGGATGTGCAAGTAGAGCGAATACCAGAAGAAGAAAGGGAAGGCGTGCGAACAATGCTTCAAGTGTAAACCACATACAAGTACGCATATTTAATTTGCATATATATGATACCTACACATTAAGATAAATGGGCTGGTATTTTTATTAATATTCAATCATTAAAAAAATATTTTTGAAGAATCTTTATAATTACTAATATCGTACTTTTTCCAGTTTGATGACACAAATGAGCATATACATACATATTCGCACGATGGCAATGGTTCATATACTTTTCCAAAGCTTAAGATACTTGCTATATAATGTTGTAATTATTTTAGTAACTTTGAAGATGTTATTTTGTAGGAGGGCAACCTCTATCGCCATTACGTGGCTTTAACGGAGAACCCATACATGAAGATGTATTTCAAGCCATAGGTGGTTGAATCCATTAGCTACAAGAAGCGCTTTTGTAGTGCGTGAGTGCCATAGTTTTGTCCTACATCTACTTCTACACCCATTTACTGTTAATAACATTATAATTAGGGACACACAGTACAAAAAACGGGGTGCCGTTTCTCATAATGACTAAGAAATGTTTAGCGACTTTACGCCAGTTTGGGTCTTTGTTAGAAATGGCAAAGGTGGAGGGCTCAGTTCTTGTAAATGGGCGTGGAAAGAGGTAGGATTTTAATGTTGTGTTGTTTGAGGTTTTGTCGATGGATGGGAGAGCATTGTCGAGATGAAGCAGCAGGTTGGGATCATTGTTGAGTGAATCAGTTGAGATTGATAAAAAGGAAAATGTTTGTTTTATGCGAGTGAATTCTAGGAGGGTAAAATAAGTAGAGCCTACCATTACATGGACCTGTGAGGAGAGTATTGTTGGTGAGCTTGTTCTTCACAACCAAGAAAGTAGAGTTAAACTCGTTCTCATGGCAACTTTTTGTACCGAAAGCAGATCTTGTGTAATTTTAAAGACAAGATGAATGATATTTTTGGAAAAAAAAATTGTTTGGGAATGGAATTCTAGGGAATCAACGTGAAGGATGGGTAAACCCTTACCATTGCCAACATAAAAGTTGTCTTCACCATAATAGGCCTCGGAATGATCAAAGCTTAAAAGATTTGGTGCAACAAGATGATTGAACCGGTGCTCGACAAGATGATTTTGGCACTGAGACAGAATGTGACAAGATGATTTTGGCACTGAAAGTTGTTCCAACTTGGTTTCTTGCTCTGGCCATTGTGTCAGTTTGATCGTTTGATGAATTGGCCAGACGTTCCATGGATTTATCAACACACAAAATCTCATTTTCATTTATTAAGACAGTAGACAGTTGTGTTGCCTGGGCTCTTGCCTGACAAACAACTTTTCAAACTCAATGATAGTTGGTTGTGTAGTTCAGCCCTGAATTGGTGTAACAAAGCTTTGGTATTCCAGTTTTAACCCATGGATTATTATCAGCTTCATCCTAGCATCCCCCACACAAGAATCTTCATCGAGATAGCTTATTTCTTGACACTGATTCTTGACTTTTCGGAAGTATTGTAGAATAGTGAGATCAACTCACCTTCAGGAATTTGCAATTGCGCGTCGTTCTTTTAGGAAAACAACTTTAAAAAGAGACCCATGTGTCACGGAGTAACTTTCTTGACTCTTATGCGACACTTAGAATGTCTCTAGTTAAGCCTTTGCAGCTTAAATGGTTGGGTTAGTAGTGGAAGTTGTGGATCGCAAGAACACAAAGAGTTTTGTAGTACTTGGTTTACAAGTTCTACAAGAAAAATATGATTTTATATTGTGTGGAACAAGTGAAGTTGCAAGGAAGTTGGGTGATTGCAAATGAAGACAATCATCCATATTTATACTACTTCCCAAGTGTCTTGATCATTCTATCTCTAGCACATTCTATACAATATTTTATAGTGTTGACCTAGAGAGTTCTTAGCAAAATATCCAGCATTCGTGGTCTATGTTGACTAGTCTAGATGCTTCCTTAGCAACCCAAATGATCCAATATTTATAGACATTTCTAGGCATTTTTAGGATGTTTCAAGGTTGATATAGAGCCATCTTTTATGGTCCAAATCTTTGTAGTTTTATCCAGCAAGTTCCAACATCCCCTAACGCATCTTTAACAACCTCGAAAGTTTCAAAAACTTGCTATAATGACTTTCTATTCAGGCGGGACATGACACATGTCTGTTGTTTCTAAACCACCCATACCGTCACACGTGGTCTAAATAAACGGACCAGGAAACTAGTTAAGTTTTTTTTTTTTTTAAATTAATCTTTATGGGTTATAAATCGCATTGTTCGTAATCTGTAAGACCAAAGGTGTGGGGGGCGGCATAGGGGTGGCATGGCTATGCCGGGCCTCTCTACACCACCCCCTTGGGCCGCATAGAGGGTGGGGCGGCATGGGCGGCATGATTTTGCCGGGGAAGCCGGGCCTCTTTTCTTGAAAATCGAGATTGATTAATTAAAAAAAAAAACACGGTGGCGGCCCGGCAAAGAAGAAGGACCGGCACCACCCCCACTGGTCTAAGAGCCCAATTAAATAGACCTAAAATCACAAAGGATTAGTAAAAACACTTAGCTACTTAAAATCGAAATATCTCGGTGTGTCTATAACTTGGGTGTCAGAGATTTTGTGAACAACCTGGTAGGGATCTGATCTTTATAGCACTTCACACCTCATTTTGATTCACACCAAAATGAGCTGTATAGCACTTCACACCTCATGAAAATGAGCTGATTCATTTTCATGAATACATCATTTAACAAGCTTTTCAATAACTACAAGGATTTTGATCCTAGTCTGTTATCTTTACATTCTGATTAAAACACTTTATTATTTGCAACTTTTCTTTATTAGAACATATTTTTAAATATGTCAGCATTCATTTATTAGATATTAACTTGGGGTTTATTATTTTTTGAACGACCAAAGAAAGCTTTGGTCACGCGGGTAAACCCAATGGTGAAAGGCCACCCATGCATGTGAACGCAGACGGTGCATGTTACCCGGCCCGCCACTATTTCAGAGGAAACCCACCGCCCGAAGACCCGCTGTGGTAAAACCTCTGGCTCAACATAGAATAAATTTTCTTTAGGTGAGACTCCAACCCATAACCTCCACATTGGGAATTCATGGAGTTGTCACTCTACCAAAAAGTAATTGACTGGAGTTTATTATTAAAAGTTATCGTGTCCTAGGATTGATACTAGGATTGATACTCGTTAAATTACTTACACTATACGATGCTAATATTAGGTACACTCTCCTATGTGTAATTAATATTTTAGTAATTTTAACTTTTAAAGCTAGTTTTTGCATCTCGAATAATTACTTGGTTCCTAATTAAATAAGAGAAAGTATACGATATAAAGTGTGTTAACGTGAGAAGCAATAAGAAGCCACAAGGGGATGACAAGTGTCCTATTAACCAAACCCCAGTTAACCTAACCAAACTATAATTAATCTTAATTAATATCAGTTTAACCCAAGGGCATTCCAGACTTTTTCACACGTAATTGATTACGTGAATCACGTTCGTTATTTTTGTAAACGATTTTTTCAAATCAGAATTTGAATTCTAAAAACACCAGACGATCTCACACACACACATTACGTTTCAATCCAATTACGATTCAATCTCAATTTGATTATCACGATTACAGTTTAATCGATCAATTCGTCATGTTCGGTATGTGTATTCGTAGTTAATTAATCCATTTTTCATTAGTTTTTTTTGTTTAATTTTTGTTTTTGTTTATCAGATTTAAACTTTTCTGTTGAAGAGCAGAGAGTTTCTGCTGAGAATTCGAATCCAGTGCCTGATTATAATGCTTTTCATCGTATGATCATCATCCTCTGTTTTTTAGTCAAAAAAACAGAGACTCTTTCTTTTGATAGATTTGTTAACATGATGTTTTTATGTGTGTTCAGACTTGATCGAAAACAGTAACCAGGATGTTGATATTCATAGTTTGAACCTCATCAACGAATTCAGAGTTCAAGGTATTTTTTAGTTTTAACCGGTTACTGATATGAATGCGTCTGATGTTATATACGAGTGCGTCTTTCTTTGAAATGTAGTTGATTATTGCTGGTACTGATACTATATGAGTGCGTCTAATTTTATTAAAGAGTGCGTCTGCATTTTGCAAACTTTTATTTACTAAGTGCGTTTGAATTGTCAATAAGTTCGTTTGTTTTGTTTTGAAGGTGTTGCAACTGATGTTCCTATTGATGACCAAGCTAGTAACACATATATCCCTGATGTACCTGATTCTCTCAAACATGCAAAGGACATGGAGTTTCCTAGTATTGACCATGCACAAGAGTTTTATGCAAAATATGCAAAGGCTGGTGGTTTTTCTATTCGAAAGGGCACGTCAGATGTGCGAAAAGGTGTTCTAAGACTTAGGTACTTTGTATGCTATAAGGAGGGTTTTAAGCCAGTCAAAGTAGGTGAAGAGAGTTTTAACAAAGATGCTAAGTCAAGGAAAAGACCATCTATCCGGACTGGATGTTTGGCACATATTAGGCTAACTTCCGAGGATGGAAAAAAAATTCAAGGTTTATGGCTTTAGGGATGGTCATAATCATCATTTTGTACATGAAAGTGACATTCATTTTCTAGCAGCAAATGGGAAGCTGACACATACTCAAGAAGAGATGATATGTGAGCTGTCTTCATTGAACATGGGTCCTGTCAAAGCTTTTAACATTATGAAGACTAAGTATGGAGGTTTTGAGAATGTAGGTGCAACTGCAACTGATTGTAAGAACTTTAAAGGTGGCTTAAACAGCTTCAGTGGTGAGTTTGATGCAGATATGATTGTGACTAGGCTTAGGGATAAGAAGAAGTTCCTGCCATATTTTTCATTTGAGTATTTTGTGGATCAAAAGAATGCATTAACCGGATTATTTTGGGCGGATGCTTTATGCAAGAGGAATTACATGGAATTTGGAGATGTGATTTCGTTTGATGCAACCTTTAACACTAACAAGTATGTTTTAAGTTTTAGTTTTTAAGCTTGATATCCAACTATTATATGTTTTTATTTTTTTAAATTATTTTTATTGGTTATTGCAGGTACAAGATGGTTTTTGTACCATTTACTGGAATTGATAACCACTGCCGGAATGTCACACTTGGTGCAGGTTTGTTGTCATCAGAGACAACTGAATCATATACATGGTTGTTACAATCATTTTCCAAATGTTTTGGAAAGCATCCCAAAGTGGTTGTAACTGATCAATATCCTGCTATGAAAAATGCAATCCAGTTGGTTTTTCAAAATAGCAGACATAGACTGTGTATGTGGCATATCATGAAGAAGGTTTCTAATAAGGTTTGTATCAACTTTTTAGTTTAATTAATGAGTGCGTCTGTTTTTATATAAGAGTGCGTCTGTTTTTATATAAATAGTTTTATTTGGTGCATTGCACTGAGTGTGTCCAAACTTATCAATGAGTGTGTTTGATATTTTTTTATATTTCTAATGTTACTGCGTCCAAATTTATAATTCAGTTCGTTTGTTTCCATGTTTTTTTCGTGTTTTTGTAGGTGGGTAGTGCATTGTGCAGTGATGATGAGTTCAAAAGGAGAATTTGTGCAATTGTGTGAACAGATTCCACCAGTCCTGAGACTTTTGATTTCGAGTGGGGTGTACTTATTGTTGATTACCAATTAAATAAGAACACTTGGTTGTCTGACATGTATGATCTGAGGTCAATGTGGATCCTTGATTTTTACCGGATGAACCTATGTCTGGGTTAATTAGGACAACATCAAGATTTGAGAGTGAGAATCATTTTTTTTGCCAGGTGGAAAATTCTCAGTTGACTCTTGTTAAGTTTTTCAACCATTTTGAGACGTCCCTTGAAGCTCAGAGATTTAACCATAGGAAGAATGACCATGATTCAAGACATACAATTCCTGATATGTGGACTACAAACCCTATTGAGCAAGAGGCTGCTAAAATATTTACACGGACTATCTTCTTTGATATCCAAGAAGAAATATATGCCACTTATGAAGGATTAATAAGTGTTCATATGCAAAGGGCTGATGAAGAAGGGTTTTTAAAGGTTTATGTTGATGATCCACAAGCATATGGTCAAGGCTTTGTTGAGGTTTTTTTTTTTGTTTTTTAACAATGAATGCGTCTGTTCTATTAATGAGTGCATCCAAACTCATCAGTATTGTTTTTTTTTTGTTTTTTTAACAATGAATGCGTCTGTTCTATTAATGAGTGCGTCCAAACTCATCAGCATTGTTTTTTTATCTTTTTTACAGGTTCTTTTCAAAAAGGAACTTGTTGATGGTGTTGAGGATGTGACTACATTATGTACATGTAGGAGGTTTGAGCAGTACGGGCTTCTGTGTCACACCCCGACTTTTCCCACATCGGTTGTGACGTTTGGTAGCTTCGCCATGCAGCGGAAAGATGCATCTAAGACTCTGGTTCCCTGAACGCCAATTCTAACCCTCTAGGATCCTCGGTCCCAACTGCCACCTACTCCAACCGTGCCGTTACCATAGTTTAAACCTTAATGTCCATGCTAAGCTAGCAAACAAAGCCTGAAACCTCGACCGACTTCCTCGTGCCCAAATCATCGCGCGTAACCCGAAGCCACCTCGAACTACGTGTAGACCGGAACCAAGTTTGACCCGTTGACCAGGTTTGACCGAGCCCGAACACGAACCCAAAACCGAATCTAACCCGATTTGACGAGACCTGTAACAGACCCATCTCGACCCGAGCCGAACCATTGACCAACAAACAAACCGAGACCCAAAACCCAAGCACATCCAAACCGGAATCAACTTGACCAGAACCGGACCTGAACCAACAACCCCAAAACTGACCCGAGCAGATCTGACTCGCTGACCCGAGCCTGGATACCCGAACCGCCCCAAAAGACTTTCACGACAAGAAACCATCGCGAACCGAAACAAATCCACCATAACCAGCACGCATCCGACTTAAAACCCAAACCGAACCCATCTTGACCTGAGAACCGAACCAGACCCGAACTAATGCCCTGAACCAGAACCTAACCGGACCGAACATAACTGAACCTGAACCCGACCCAAATGAGCCGAACACAGCATAACCACGGCCAAAACCTGACCCGGGACCAACCAAACTGACCCGAGCAACTTAACCTACAACCGAACCCGAACCGGAACTAGACCCGAGTTAGCCGGAAAACCACCACCGTTTGACTCTACCAAGACACCACTATCACCCGATGTTGCCACCATCGAAAGTCATGACCGACCACCAGCCGAGAACCACCATAATCTGCCGTTACCAACCCCTTAAACCATCACCCCAACCACCTATCAGAGCCTACCTAGCCTGAAAACCCATCTCAAACCCTTACCGACCGAAATCGGGACAAAACCCATAAGATTTGACCTGACCGAACTCAAAACACGACCACTAACCTGAGAACCATCAACATCCCGTCTTCAATCAGCCACTAGAAACCCGAGATCTGGAATCATCTGACCGAGAACCCCAACCTGGACTCGATTCTGCTTGTTACGCCACTGTTGCTGCTTATTGTTGATGTTTTCGGGGTCATAAGGCTGCGCCGCCACCAACAAAGCCCTTCCGGGCCATAAAACCACGCGCCGCCACCACCATAAGGTGGGTGGTGGCCGGCCGCTGCTGTTAACAGAGGGAGCTGAGAGAGAGCGTGAGGTAGAGAGAGAGGGAGGCGGGTTTAGAGAGAGAGAGTGAGTGGCTAGGGTTTGTGACTTGGAGAAGAAATGAGGATAAGGGGAATGAGATGAATTTATAGTTAGGGTTATTAGGAAGGAGCACACCACGTAACGAACCCTTTTAAACGAAATATGACTCGGTAATTCTGGCTCTATGATTAATTATAAAAGTTTGTCGGTTTTGTTCGTAATTATAAAGTACAGTAAACCGAGCAAAATATAAACATTTTCGTTATCCGATGCGTGTCTTCAGAACACGCGTTTAAATTGCGTTAATTAAATCGGTCGCAGTTACCGTTGTTAAAACGATCCGTAAATTTCTAAAACTAAATAATTAACCATATTTAAAGTAAATAAATTACTTTACATAATAAAAATCACATCGGTATTTGTCGGAAGTTGCCGGTTGTCACATTCTGTGTAGGCATATTTTTTTGTGTTAAGGTTGATGAAAGTTTATAGATTCCCGAAAAGATACATTATGAGGAGGTGGACAAAAGATTTTGTTCCAAATGAAATCAAGTATTCATTTGAAACAGGAGAGTTTGGTGATGACAAGACGAAAGAAGCAAGGCATATTGCACGGGAGATAGTTTTGGGTGGTGAATATCTTGCAAACTCTCTAATTTCATATTTAGCTGAGTTAACTTTGGTTAATGATAAATTCAAAAAGATGGTTAAGAAGGTTGATGAGGGCAGGTTTAAGAGACTTAGTCACCAGAATAAGCATGACAGGTATGCTTCTCTTCTTGGTTATGAGAAACCATCAAATGTTGAACCCACTATTCGACTTCCGAATGGTATAAAGAACAAAGGCCGTGGCAAGCAGAAGCGAATAAAGTCCATCAAGGAAATAAAGGTTAGTCGATCCGGCAAAAGAAAGAGGAAATGTGCCATATGCGGAGAAAGTGGCCATGATCGACGAAAACATGCGAAAGAAGTTGCTTCAACGCAACCGCAAGGTGAACAAGATGATCATATTGTTGAAGATGATGTTGATGATAATGAATAGATAGATTTAGAAGTTTCTGATGATGATGAGGAGTTGTCTTAGATAGTTGCAGTGGACTTTGTAAATTTTACATGTGAATGCGTCTGAATATGTTACAAGTGCGTCTGATTTCTGGTTTTTTATATTAGTTAATTTTAATTTTTAGATATATGAGTGCGTTTGTTTATAACATGAATGCGTCCAAATATAATCATTAAGTGCTTCCAAAATAGTTTAATAAGTGCATCTAAGTTATCATTAATAATAAAAAACTAGTTACATTAACCATTACCACCACCACCACCATTGCCATCACGCCACTACAATCACTACCACAACCACCACCACTATTACCACCATCACTACCACCATCACTACCACCACTACCACCACCACATTTACACCAACACCATCACCACCACCATCTAAACCCAAAAAAACAACCACTTAAACCAGAAAAAAAATATATACAAACAACCACCACAAAAAAAAACCAACATAAAACCACCACCATCAGTTGCCACCCAAGATTGCATCCCTTGCCTTCTGTTTTGCTGCCATGTTCTTCAGGATGCAGGTCTGTGTGTTGTTTAAGTGACTGAGAGATGAGGTTGTCAAAAGATGCTTGAGTATGGAGTTGCTCAATAGCTGCATCTCTGAATGGTGTCTTCTCCTCCTTCATAAGCTTTTCTATCAAATCCAGGTTCTTCATATACTGCCTCTGAACCTCATTTTGTGCACCAAGAACCACACAAGATGAGTTGAGGTCATCCCTAACCTCTGAAATGCAGTCAACCATTACAACTGTTTTGACCTGAAGGTTGTTTATTGCTTCAATGTGATTTTCAGCCATTTTTTGTTGTGTTTTTAGTTGTATCAGTATGTTTAGATGATACTGTTTATATAGACTAAAAATAGAAAGTTAATTAGGTTGTATTTGAATATTGAATTTCAAGATTTATCTAAATTTATTACCAATCAAATCATAGTTAATACACAGTAAGATTTTTTAGTTTTTTACCAATTAAATAATCATGTAAAGTTTTACTGATTATTTTATACAATTAATAAGATATGCAACTTGCATTTTCTAATCATTACTTATACGAATAATAATTTTATAAGTAAACATAACCTGTTTTATATTTGTTATAAAAGTGCGTCCAAACATGATATTGAATGCGTCTGAATTTACAAGAGTGCGTCTAAACATACAGTGAGTGCGTCTGTTTATGTATTTTACATGGTATTTAATGACTTTTTTAGACGCACTTATAATACTATGAGTGCGTCTGTTTACGTCTTCAAGTATGATTAATCTTAATCTTTTTGAAATCCATTTTTTTCTTTATTGTAATTATATTTATTAAAATCGTATGTTTTTGTTAATATTATATGCGTTGATTGTGTTTTTTTGAATATGATTAATGTGATTTTAACCATTCGGATGCAATGCTCTGTTTTTTGTTTTTTCTGTAAATCACGAACTTCTTATGATTCAATTCAATGTTTTTGATTGTTTGATGATTCTGAACATTTAATCGGTTTCAATTATTTGTTTAATCGTTGAAATAATTTTGTTTTGATGTTACGTTTCGATCAATTGTTGAATCTCTGTTTAGACGATTTTATGCAAATTTAAACGCGTTTTCCCTAAATTACCCCTGGTTAGCTTAACTGAAGTATGATTAGGGTTGTTAATTACCATCTTGCCACCGTCTAAATCTAATGGCCCAGGATGCTTCTTACGCTACGTACGTTTAGAAGCTTTATACGTTATCTCTTCCCATTAATTAATTGCACACTCCACCCTCCCAAGTAAAAGTAAAACATAAATATAAACGTAAAGGCGTAGCACTTGCTTCAATTTCTTCTTTGATTTCTCTTCCTTTAAACTAGGTGCTTAAATACAAATAGATAAACTTGAAAAGAGGAAACTAACTACACATGATCTCTACATGGAATAGTGCTAAACGAAACATCAAACTTAATAATTAAAAAAAAATGTATAAACCACAAAACTTGGGGTGGGAGTTGGACTTGTGAGGCACATGTTACGTATCAATGCCCACCACACGAAAACGTCAATGTCCTCAAAGATGGAACAAATTCCCGATGGTGGGCGACACTCGAGTCGGGCAAAGACATTGGGGTGGCGGCAACATAGCGTTAGTTTGTCGGTGTTGCGCTTGGAGGAGTTGGATGAGGCGTTGGCGAATGCGACATGTACAAGCCTTTCCTGAATGAGAGGACATGGCCGGCCCTTAATAGGGGTGGCGCGGGCAACGGCCTTAGATCTGAAAATCTCGAAGGCCCGAAGATTTTATTTTTATTTTTTATGTGTATATATATTTATATGATTATTTTTTTTAACATTCACTCATCTAAGATCACTAAAATTTTTAATCCCATCAAAATAGACTTAACCCAAAATAAAATTTGAACAACTTAAAAACAATTTTGTGGGCCTAATATGTGAAAGTGGAAGAATTTGGAAGAGAATGTGAGGGACGGACGGACAAGGGTTTAGAAGGCAGAAGAGTTTACCGTGTACATAATTGACTGATACG
This sequence comes from Ambrosia x helenae, assembly GCA_030844895.1. Classification (NCBI taxonomy): domain Eukaryota; kingdom Viridiplantae; phylum Streptophyta; class Magnoliopsida; order Asterales; family Asteraceae; genus Ambrosia; species Ambrosia x helenae. The sequence goes on from JAUTDX010006295.1 coordinate 21,145, forward strand.
AGCTAAATTGGTGAATCAAGACACTAAGAGAAGAGAGGAGTTTTATCACAAATCAAGCTATCCATTGTGGTAGCTTCAATCTCTTATTAATACTCGATCGGTTGACTCAACCGTCAATAACAGAAATACAAACAACTTTCACTATCAGTCCTTGTACTATACTACATTACACAATCAGTCCCTCTATCTTTTAACTAACCTAGCCATCTTATTACTTTCTTTTATTACATTTTTGACACCAAACTTTATTACCCATATCAATACTCCTTGCCAATTAAGAACCTTGTCCTCAAGGTTAAATCATCATCTCAAATCACAAAATCAGGGAATCTGAGCAAAAATTCATGTCTATTTTCCCAAGTAGCTTCCAAAACAGATTGTCCCTCCCATTGAACCAAGACTTGGCCCACACCTTTGTTTCCTTTCCTCACCAAACGATGGTCCAACACTTTAGCTGGTTTAAGAGAGAATCTTGCACCTTGAGGAATAGGAGTTATAGTTTGAGGAGGACCATTTGCTTTCTTTAACAATGATACATGGAACACAGGATGTAATTGGGACTCTTCTGGCAGGTCCAGTTTATAAGCCACTTCTCCAACTCTTTGAATGATTAAAAATGGACCATAATATTTTGGGGACATTTTAGAAAATGCTGCTCCTCTTAAGGTGGTCTGCACATATGGTCTAAGCTTCAAATACACCCATGCTCTTACTTCAAATTGTCTATCAGACCTATGCTTATTGGCCTACTGTTTCAATCTATTCTGAGCCATATGCAAGGTGGATTTTAATACAGCTAATTCCTCTTCTCTTGAGCACATTTCAGAATCAAGGCTGGCTACAGAAGTATCCCTATGAACATAAGGGACATGCAAGGGAGGAGCAAACCCATACAAAGCTTGGAAAGGTGTAGTTTTTATAGCTGTATAATAGTTAGTATTGTACCACCATTCTGCAAGAGATAACCAGTGAAACCAAGAGTTTGAATAATGGAGGATCATGCATATGAGATAAGTTTCAAGACATCTATTAACCACTTCAGTCTGCCCATCACTTTGAGGGTGATAAGCTGTAGACATAGCCAGAGAAATTCCTTGCAGCCTTGTGAATTCTTGCCAGAATTTGCTTAAGAAGATAGAGTCCCTATCAGATACAATTGTTGAAGGCCAACCATGAAGCTTGTACACATTGTCAATGAAAGCCTGGGCTACTGTGGTGGCTGATATTGGATGGGTCATTCCAATAAAATGTGCATATTTGGTCAGCCTGTCAACAACCACAAATATGACATTTTTACCCTTGGAGGTTGAAGCCATGTGATGAAATCCATACTTATGTCAGAGAAAACACAAGTAGGAATGGGAAGTGGCTGAATGAGCCAGGATAAGCAGAGTTGTCATATTTAGACTGCAGACACACATCACATCTTCTGATCAGATTCCTTACACTTTTTGATTGAACTGATGATTCATGACAATATTGCAGGATTTCATTCTTTACTCCTTCATTGTTTCCCACAACCAACTTATTTTTTCTTTTAAGCAACCCATCCTACCAAGTATAATGACCAACTTGCCCTTCCACCCCACATTTCTCTATAACATGTTGTAAATTGATATCTTCTTGCCAAGTGCCCTTAATATTTTCTAATAATAAGGGTGTAAAGGAAGAGACTGCAAGTTCAAATAAAGAAGAACCATTTTCCAGCCTAGACAAAGCATCAGCAACCACATTTTCCACCCCTTTTTTATAGTGAATCTCAAATCATAATTCATCAGTTTAACCATCCATGAATGTTGTACTGGTGTTGTTATCTTTTGGTCAAGTAAATGTTTAAGACTTTTTTGATCAGTCTTAATAATGAAATGACCACTTATCAAGTAATAATGCCACTGTTTTAATTGCCAATAGAATAGCTAGTAATTCCTTATCATAAACTAAAAGTACATGTTGTCTAGGGCATAAGGCCTTACTGATAAAAGCCAAAGGATGATGGTCATGCATAAGAACAGCTCCAATTCCCAAAGCTGATGCATCAGTTTCCACCACAAATGTCTTGGACAAATCAGGAAGAGCTAATTCAGGAGCAGAACAAAGTGCAGTTTTTAACTGTTGGAAGGAAAACTCAGCTTCTTGTGACCATTTGAAAGCATTTTTCTTTAATAATTCTGTCAAAGGTTTGGCAATCATCCCATAGGACCTAATAAACCTCCTGTAATACCCAGAAAGACCCAGAAAAACCCCTCAGCTGCTTAACATTTCCAGGAGTTGGCCAAGACTTTACTGCTTCTATCTTCATAGGATCAGTGGATACCCCTTCCTCAGTGATTATATGACCCAAATATTCCACCTTCTTCCCACCAAAAGTACATTTGGACATCTTAGCAAATAATTGTTGTTCCCTCATTGTTTGTAGCACCTGCTTAAGATGATCTATATGCTGTTCTTTAGTCTTGCTGTACACCAATATGTCATCAAAAAATACCAGGACAAACTTCCTTGACAAGGCTTTAAAGGTGTGATTCATAAGGGCTTGGAAGGTGGCAGGTGCATTAGTCAGCCAAAGGGCATAACCAGGAACTCAAATAAGCCTTGATGAGTTCTGAAAGCTGTCTTGTGGATGTCAGCTTCATACATTCTTACTTGATGGTAGCCAGACCTGAGATCCAGCTTTGAAAAAATTGTAGCCCCCCTAATTCTTCAAGTAACTAATCTATTAAGGGAATAGGGAACCTGTTCTTGATTGTTACAGCATTTAATTGCCTGTAATCAATACATAACCTCCAAGAACCATCTTTCTTTTTTACTAGGACCAAAGGTGCTGCAAATGAACTTTGACTGCTTCTAATTATCCCTGAATCCAACATCTCTTGTGTCATCTTTTCTATTACATCTTTCTGCAGTGCCTGATACCTATATGATCTCAAATTCACTGGTTTGTCCTCATTATTGAGGACTATTTGATGATCAAAGGTCTTTTGGGTGGCAAAGTATAGGCACTTGAAACACATCTTTGTACTCATTCAAGATTTCTTGTAGTTGGTCACAATTAATCACATCAGTCACTTTGGATCCAAAAGTATCATCTTCACTTCCTTTTGTCAGTTGTAACCCAAACATTTGTGACTGATTTACCCCTTGACTTCCACTAAGTAGGGTTGTCATTGTTTCAGTGGAACACAACTTGACCCCATTAGTTTCAGTCCCTTAAGGGTATAAACTTTATCTTGAACTTTAAACTGCATTGTCATGTCAGCAAAGTTCCACACAATGTGTCCCAACAAGACAACCACTCAATTCCCAACACCATATCATAGTTGTCTAATGGTATTACTAACATATCAGCTTTAAACCATACCCCTTGCATTTTCCACTTAAAACCAACACATCTTTGACCACATTCCAACTGATGCCCATTTGCTACTGTAACCTTCATTGATGATACAGATTGCAACATACACTGCAACTTTTTGACCAGTCTAAGGCTAATGAAATTATGGTTGACCCAGAGTCAACCAGAAAAAAACAGTCTCCTCGTACCCATATACCCAACAATCTTCATTGTTGAAAATGATGGTACCCCAGTGATTTGCATGAACCGAAATCTGAGGTTCATCATTACCAACAACAATTCCACTTCATCATTACAAGTCTCATCATCATTAATCAACTCAATAGTAAACATTTGTTTGTTTCTGCATTATGAGAAGGAGTAAACTTCTCATTACACCAGAAACATTCACCCTTTTCTCTTTTTTCAGCCATTTCTTTGTTGTTAGTTTCCTGATGGTTCTTGGTGTATTAGTAGTTTGTGGTTTAGGTAACAATGGTAAAGAATTGGCATTCATGGTTGAGGGTAGTTTGAAAGTGGATTTGGTTGTTTTTTGAGTGGAGTTAGAAGTTGTTGAAGTGGTAGGTTTTTTAGTGTGTTTGAGGTATAGTTGGATTGGAATTTCTTGGTTCCAGAATAACCAAAAAGGTGTTTTGTGAATATTTTCTTGTTGTTTAGAAAGGCATAAGCTTCTCTTAAGTTTCTTGGTTAAAGGCTTTTTCCAAACATCTTATTTCCATTTTTAAACCACCAACAAATAAGCTAACATCCTGTTCTTGAGATACTTCTACCTTATTTAGGAGAGCATCAAAAGAGTCACAGTATTCTTGAAGGTCACCTGTTTGCTGCAAATTCTTGATTTCTTCTAAAGAATCCACAAACAGTTCTGTAGAGAATCTTGCTTCCACAGATCTTTTATAGTCATCCCAAGAGATTGTATCAAATGTCAATCTATTACACTTCAGATAACCTTGATAACCTTGATGCCATTGTAATTCCTTTCCTTCCAATTTACAAACAGCATATCCTCATTTTAAGATTCTTAGGGGTATTATCAACTTCAAAAAAATGATTGGCTTTGTATATCCAACCCTCTACATCTTCACCATTGAATTTTGGGAAATCCAGCCTTCCTAATCTAGACAAACCTCTGTTCATGATGATTATTGTTAACAACCATCCCTCTAGAAGTCTCTAAATGGTAATTTTCTCCAACAATGATTGTAACTGCAACTGAATTTGCATAACTGATGCCTTATTCTCTCAGCCTGTTAGCAACAGTCTGCATGTTATCATGAATCAATTGAGAATTAGCTTGTAAATCTTGCACAACAATCTCTATTTTTTCCAATGGACAATTGATTATCTTTGATATGTTTTTCAAGTTCTTGTTGACGAGTACCAGTAGTCATGATGACTGACTGATTAGAACAAAAATTGGAAAGAAAAAAGAACAAATGAAGAATGAATAAGGATGACCGAATCACAAATTGATCAAGTCCAGGAATAGATTGATCATGATTGATCAATCCCCGTAAAAAAATGAAAAGAGCATATGAAATGAATGAAAGAATCAAAAAGAAATTTGATTGGATTAATGGAGAAGATGATCGGAAAAATCGGTTACGGTGGTTAACGCGGTGGTTGGTGGTGGTCAGGAGCGTTAGGCTCTGATACCAATGATACGAGCTAAATTGATGAATCAAGACACTAAGAGAAGAGAGGAGTTTTATCATAAAATCAAGCTATCCATTGTGGTAGCTTCAATCTCTTATTAATACTTGATCGTTGACTCAACCGTCAATAACAGAAATACAAACAACTTTCACTATCAGTCCTTGTACTATACTACATTACACAATCAGTCCCTATATCTTTTAACTAACTCATAACTACCTATCTTATTACTTTATTTTATTACATTTTTGACACCAAACTTTATTACACATATCATTGACGCCGAACACTCTAGACTTCCGGCTGTGAACCTGCTTTTTTATAGTGGGTCCTTTACATGTGATGATGGATTTAAATTATATAGGCCCAATTTAGTTGTTGTGGCCCCAGACATAAAATTTTTTACAGTTCTCGAAGACGGCCCTAATTACTCATATTCATCAGAGAGGGACATGAGATGTTGTATAGTAGATGGTAGTAGTGGACATGGCTTGTGTTTCATTTGCATTGAATAGCTCGATGGAGTAATATTTAAAACCATTTGATGCACCTCGTCAGTAATTTTTCGGATGGTTGTGGGGTTGGTGACGGGCCTTGGTTTGTCGGTTTGGTTTAGTACCAAATACCGTGTGTTGATATTCGGCGAGGAAACTTTGATGGGTTTCAATTTGCACGTTAATTTTATCGAGGTCGGCATTAGAAGCAACTTTTGTTTGGTGAGACAAAGTCGGTCCAATACTTTTGGAGGCCCTAAGCGAACCAAAAAAGTTGGGGCCCTTTTAGATTTTTTTATCCGGGCTCGGACTGGCAACAATAAACTAAAAAGTTTGTAGTTGGTGAAGAGGTGGCTAAACCATTTTTCAGTAAGAGTAATGCCCTCCACTTTATTATCTTTGCTTCTTGACAAGAGCTAACTGTGGAGAAGAATTTGAAGGAAATAAATATAACTCATTCAAAGAATTACTACACTAACAAAATCTGATCTCCCGCTAGAGACTTATGACTTATTTTCTCCATGAAAACAAACATCTCATTAGTTTTTACTAAAGAGAAGTTGCTTGATTTGTATATTATCATATTTAAATATAGTGTATGTACATGCAAGATGAAGACATCTGAGCCATGAGCAAGAAACTAACCTTTTAACAACAACGCATGTAATATTCACTGCTCATCCTCACTACAAACCTGACGTGTAAATTCCACCTTCAAAAATCGTTCATTTTTCCACCTCAAAACAAGGAAAACAATGTTTAAAAAAAGAAT